>QRFB01005160.1:20361-36259 GCA_008931105.1 Oenanthe javanica
GAAAATCTTTTTGAGTTTTCTTTTTCATTTTGTTTGTTTGTTTTTGATATATTTGAGAAATATATATAGTATATTTACAAGGATTAATTAAAATTAAATATGCAATTTAAAACATCATGCAATAATCAATTCATGTTTAACATCCCTAACTCACTAACCAACTTAGAGACAATGGATTCATCAAGTGGTTTCGTGAAGATGTTAGCAATTTGATCTTCTGTGGGTACAAAATGTAACACCATAATTTCATTNTAAAATGTAACACCACGGTTCCATTCATGACATGCTCTCGGATGAAATGCTACCTTATGTCAATGTGCTTGGTTCGTGAATGTTGTACAGGATTATTAGAAATTGCTATGGCACTTTTGTTATTGCAAAGTATTGGAATTTTAGTTAGCGCAAGTCCATAATCATTCAGTTGATTCCTTATCCATAAGATTTGTGCACAACAGCTACCTGCTGCAATGTATTCTGCTTCGGCTTTCGAGATAGATATTGAGTGTAGTTTCTTGCTGTAACAGGAGATCAACCTATGTCCTAGAAACTGACAGCTTTCAGAAGTATTTTTCCTGTCCATCCTGCATCCTGCATAATTTGAATCTGTATAGCCTATTAGGTCAAAACCTGTATCTTTAGGGTACTAAATTCCAAGATTTGGTGTGCCCTTCAAATATCTAAATATTCTTTTAACAGCTATAAGATGAGATACCCTAGGGTCAGATTGAAACCTTGCACATAAGCATGTTGCAAACATTATATTAGGTCTACTAGCAGTTAGATATAGTAATAAGCCTATCATACCTCTTTAGCTTGTGATGTCAACTTTCTTACCAGTTTCATCTTTGTCAAGTTTGGTGGCTGTTGACATTGGGGTTTTTGATGGTGAAGAATCTTCTAGACTGTATTTTCTGAGAAGATTTCTTATATACTTTGATTGGCAAATAAAAAACCCATCTTCCTTTAGCTTTACTTGCAATCCAAGGAAGAATGACAGCTCACCCATCATGCTCATTTCATACATGTTCTGCATTAACTTAGCAAATCTCTTGCACAAGTTTTCGTTAGTAGAACCAAATATAATATCGTCAACATAAACTTGGACAAATATCATATCTTTATTATGTAATTTGTAAAAGAGAGTTTTATCTATGACACCTCTAGTGAAACCATTTTCAAGTAAAAACTCAGAGAGAGTGTCATACCATGTCCTCGTTGCTTGCTTGAGTCCATAGAGAGCTTTGAATAGAAAATACACAAAATCAGCGAACTCTGGATTTTCAAAGCCAGGGGGTTGTTCCACATATACTTCCTCTTCTAATTCTCCATTCAGAAATGCACTTTTCACATCCATTTGATAGACTTTGAAATTGGAATGTGCTGCGAATGCCAGAAATATCCTGATGGCTTCAAGTCATGCAACTGGTGCATAGGTCTCGTCATAATCAATTCCCTCTTCCTGGGAGTAACCCTTTGCCACCAATCTGACTTTGTTCCTTGTAACAATGCCATCACCGTCTAACTTGTTCCTGTAAACCCATTTTGTGCCAATATCGAATCTATCTTTAGGCCTGGGTACCAGTGTCCAGACTTCTTGTCTCTCGAACTGATTGAGCTCTTCTTGCATGGCAAGAACCCAATCTACATCATTTAGAGCATCTTCAATTTTCTTTGGTTCTTCTTGAGATAGAAAAACTGAAAATAAACATTCATTTGAAATTGCACTTCTGGTTCTAACCCCAACATCTGGATCACCTATGATCAATTCAAAAGGATGATCTTTGCTCCATATCCTTTCCCTTGGTAGGTTTGACCTTGATGATTCGCCTTCATATTCATTTGGATGTTGTGTTCTGCCAGTCGATCCACCATCTTCCTCTGAATTTCTGCCCGGAGTACTTGTTGATCCACTACTGGTATTAGTAGAATCTCTAGTGATTCCATTGTTTCCACCACTATTACCTGGATCATTACTATCATTATTTCCATTATCATCTCCTGTTGTAGCTGCAGGTTCTTTTTCAATATCTGAATCTGAGTCTGGATGATTATCAAATTTTAATGACTCAGAAGGATCTTCAATTTGGATGCTAGGGAGTTTAGTGTCATCAAAAGTAACATTAACACTTTCTTTTACTTGGTGCTGATCAATTATGTACACCCTGTATGCTCTTCTTGAATATATGACAAAAATAGTTTCATGTGCTTTAGCCTCGAACTTGCCATGATGTTCATCTCCATCCTTCAGCACATAACACTTGGCTCCAAATACATGAAAGTACTTTAGAGTAGGTTTCTTGTCAGCCATTAATTCATAGGGAGTCTTCATATGATCTTTGTTGATCAGAGTTCGATTCTGGGTATAACATGCTATGTTAACTGCTTCAGCCCAGAAGTAGATAGGTAACCTTGATTCACTTAGCATAGTTCTTGCAGCTTCAATCAGGGTTCTATTTTTCCTTTCTACAACTCCATTATGTTACGGAGTTCTTGGTGCTGAATATTGTCTTGTTATTCCCTTGTCTGAGCAAAAGTTATTCAGCAACTTCATTCTTGAATTCTGTTCCATTATCTGATCTGATTACCCGGACAGTTAACTTTGAATCTAACTCAATCAGCTTTACATGATCAATCACCAATTGTGGAGTTTCATCCTTAGAGTTCAAGAATAAAACCCACGTGTACTTTGTGAAGTCATCTACAATCACTAAGGCATATTTCTTCCTTGACATAGACATGATATTGACTGGACCAAATAAATCCATATGAAGCAGCTGCAGTGGTTCAGTAATATTTGTAGTGTCTGTGCCTTTGTGAGTTGCTCTTTTTGACTTCCCTTTCTGACATGCCTCACATAGTCCTTTTTGTGTAAATTCCATCGGAGGCAGTCCTCTCACCAAATCCCTCTTGACTAAAGAGTTCATTGTTTTGAAGTTTAGATGTGAGAGTTTCTTGTGCCATAGCCAGCTTTCTTCTGATGAAGCCTTTGAATAAAAACAGTTTGCTTCATCTTCAGTTCCGGAATTGAGATCGGCTACGTACAAGTTTCCTTTCCTTACTCCACGTAAGGCCAGTTTGTCATCTTTAGAATGAGCTATGAAGCATTTCTTCTTGATAAAGTTTACCTTATACCCTTTATCACAAAATTGACTAACACTGAGTAGATTGTGCTTAAGTCCTACTAAAGAGACGTTTTCAATGATAACATTTCCAATATTTAACTTGCCATATCCCATAGTCATTCATTTGTTGTTATCTCCAAAGATGACGATTGAGCCAGCTCTTTCAACCACATTTGATAGCAGGGCTCTATCTCTAGTCATATGCCTTGAATATCCACTGTCCAGGATCCATACAACTCGGTTTACCTATTTAACTCCCTGCAAATATCAAATGGATTAATTCATCTTCGGAACCCAAAATTGATTGGACCCGACATACTTAAAGAATTAACCTTGGTCAGCTTTGACAACAGATCCTTTTCGAATAACATCATCATCTTCCTTGATTGTTCCTACCTTTCTATAAACAGTCTTAATAACTTTCTGTTTAGACTTAGGAATATATTTTTCCTTCTTGACAGGTGAAGGAATCGCAGTCTTGGATTTAGCAAATTTATTATTGATGTGTTGTCTAGGTGTCATGTTCTCTTTATTAGCAATCATGCATTTAAAATAAGCAGTCATAACATTAAAAGCATATAACATAAAATTTAAAATACCACAAGGTTTATGGCATACATCAATAACAGGCATGTTATTCAAAACAGTAAGTGGCTTAACAGATTCTACTTCAATTTTATTAGCAGATTTGAAGTTCTCAGAAGAATGAAATATGTTTTTACTATTCCCACTATTAACAAACTTATTAGGTTTGTTTACATTATTCTTTAAGTCTTTAGCACCTATACCAGGTTTGGGGAAATCAGAAGTTCCCACAACTTTCACTAGTGTCTGAGGTGCACTCTTTTCTTTCTAGACATTAACTCTTTTTATGTCCTCAACCTGTTTCACTCTTTTCTTTTCTTCCTCGAGATCCTCTAACTGCATTTCATATGCAATCAGTATATTGCTCTCAAGGATTGGTTCAACTATAGGTGTTATGAAAAGAGGTTTCGATGTGTCTTTAACAACATGTGGGATACCCCTTTCTTCAGCACTTTTTCTGAAAGGGGTTATGTTGCTTGGCTTTCCTACAGATTTATTGTACTCGAAGCCTATTCCAACTTTTTGACTTATTTCCTATTGGTCAACTAGGTTCTTTCCAATATACGATGAGTTCTTATATGCAAGACACTTTTTCTTTTCTTCCTCTATCTGGCTTCTGAGATTGGTTTCAACTAAAACATAACAGCTGACTTTACTGACTTGAACAGCTAAGTCCTCAGTCAACTTGGCAGTCAACCGGTCATGATTTCTTTTTAACTACTTAAGAACTTCAGTCTCATCAATTAAATCTTTGATTTTGAGTCTGAGTCTCTTAACTTTATCTCTTTCACCATCTAGTTCTTTACCTAGTAATGCAAACATTTTAGGGCAAGAAGGGTTTACGTACATCTATTCCTCTTTGTCATGTGGGAGACAGTGATTCCTCGGATGAAGCCATAAGAGCAAGATTTCCCAGCTCTTCCTCATCATCATTGTCTGAGTCATCCCAGCTTTTACCTGCTGCTAGATAGGACTTTCCTTGATGCTTTTTCACAAGAGCATCATACTTCTCCTTGAGCTCTTCGTAAGACTCTTTCTTCTTTCCTTGCTTAGGCTTCTTGCACTCTGTTGCAAAGTGGCCTAGCTCATTGCAGTTGAAGCAACGAAACTTGCTTCTATCAACTAAGCCGGTCTTGTAGCCGCTTTTTGATACTGCTGTCGAAGAACCTCCTCTTTGGAATCTTCCAAAATTAGGCTTACTTCTGAATGAGNTAGGCTTAACTCTATAGGAGGAGTTTATTCTGAATCTCATGTTGCCAAATCTCCTGGCAACCATAGCTAGAGATTCATCTTCTAGCTGATCTAGTTCTTCCAGTGAGTAGAAATCACCATCTTCTTGTTTGTCAGNTGAATCTCATGTTGCCAAATCTCCTGGCAACCATAGCTAGAGATTCATCTTCTAGCTGATCTAGTTCTTCCAACGAGTAGAACTCACCATCTTCTTGTTTTTCAGAAGTATGTCTAAATTTTGGAACCACATTCTCCGTTGAACTGTTAGAAGGTGCAACAACCTTCACTGGTGCTTCTACCATTAAATCTTTAGAGGAACTCAGTACCTTACCTCTCCCATACATCTCTTTGGTTTGGATCTGTTCCAATTCATAAGTCTTTAAAACTCCATAGAGTCTATCTAGGGTTACCTCTTTCATATCCCTAGACTCCCGGATAGCTGCGATCCTATGTTCCAGATGCTCTGGCAAGGTTAGCAAAAACTTTCTATTGACCTCCTGGTTCTGATAATATTTCTCATTGAGGTTGAGCTCGTTTATTAATTTATTCAATCTCTGAAACACCTCAGAGATACACTCACCAGGGTTGGATCTAAACTGCTCGTACTGGGAGGTCAGGATCTTCAGTCTATTCTCTCTGACTTCTTCAGTCCCTTCGTTGATTATCTCTATTGTATTCCAGATCTGTTTGGAATTTTTACAATTGACCACGTGATTGTACATGATGTAGTCTAGGGATTCTATCAATATGAGTTTCAGATTATTATCAAGGGACACAGCTTCTGTTTCCTCATCTGTATNTAGCTTCCTTTTCTTCAATTGTATAGTCAGCTAGACTTTTCAGAAACTGTCTGTGAGGATTTACGACCCCATCTACCTCGTGTTGGAGAATAACTGTTATTGGGGGTTCAACACCATTGGCAAAAATTAATGCATACTTGGGACTGGCAATCCTAATGAATAATAGCATTTTATGCTTCCACAAATTGTAGTGATCTTTGTCAAACTATGGAATTTTAATGCTCATCACTTTTTGTGTACTCATCTTTAATAAGATTGAAAATTAAGTGTTTCAAAAAAATATTTTAATTTTTGACTTAAAACAATTTTTGATCAAAAATAATTTTTAGAAAAAAAATTATTTCAAATAAAAAATTATTTCGAATTAAAAATAATTTTTGAGATCTGTATGAGTTCCGGGATTTTTAATTCGGATCTGATATTAAAAATATCAACCAACTCTGTTGCCAATTGTTGGTCCCTGATATTGTAGAAGGGGGGTTGAATACAATATCAATAAATTGTCACGAAATTTCATATTTAAAATATTATTTTAATTAATCACGAAATATTAGTATTAATGAAATATTGTTCAAGTAGAAGATATAATTTTTAACTTGAAAAGTATTATAAAAATTATCCGATGAAAAGTGTATATAATTGATAAAATAATCTAGAACAAATTCGACATGAAGTGTTCGGGGTTTAACAATTATATTCCAAACTTGCACAAAAATCTTTGAATATTACAATGCATACAAATTTTTGAAATTTAAATATTTTCAATCTTTTTCAATCTTTGAATAATGAAGCAAAATCCTCATATTTATAGAGGTGTAGCTCAGTAAGACTTTTGAATAAGACTTAATTAAAAAATCAAAAGACCTTTTAAAATAAGCTTGGAAGACTTTTAAAATCTATTGGGCAAGACTTTTTTATCTCGGTAAGACTTTTGAAAAGTTTTGCCGAGTCAAGTGTTTTCTCAGTAAGACGTTTTGAAAAGGTCTTACTGGGAATAACTCGGTAAGACTTTTAAATGTCTTACTGTTTTTATCTCGGTAAGACTTTTTTTATTTTAAAATGTCTTACCGAGTTAATTCGGTAAGACTTTTAAAAAGTCTTACCGAAATAATTCGGTAAATCATTTAAAATAAATGCAGCAAGACTTTCATAAATTGTAAAATTAAATCTTCTTTTAACTTAATTAATTCCACAAATTATTAATAAAATAATTTATAAATTAAATTAATTCAAGGTGAATTAATTTAAGTAGATAAATTAAATTATTAATTAACTTTTTGATAGTAGAATTAATTTAGTTTCTTCACTGCACTATCCTTGTTGATTTGACTTGAGTCTTCCTGTCTTCTGTCTGAAAATCACTTGAACTAGGTGATAAATATTTATTTAATTAGTTGATACATAAATGTACTGTCTGGTTCATTTGTGTCATACTAAATAAATATTCTTCACCTCTTCAAAATTAATAGTTCTGATATTCTGTCTTGCTTCTTGTTTTGTCTTCAATATTTCTTTTCTTGGAATATCTTTGTAGTAGGCACTTGGAATCTTCTGTATCTTCTGAACTCCTCTGAAATACTACTCCTTTATTTTTCACCGACGCTTGAACATATTAATGGACTTCTTCCGGTGTAGAGTAGCATCTTCATTAGAACTCTTCTGATATTTAGGATTCTTTGTGTCTAGTTAACTCTCTTCGTCTTGATTCATGTTATCATATTTATTATTTACTTATATTTCTTATCTGAGTTGAGTTGTCATCTAATTATTACAAATAGGCCTAGTCATATGCCTTTCACTACTTTACTGTCTGGTACTCACGGACATACCTCTCCCTATCAGCTACTAGGAAGTACATCTGATTAAAAGGCTCCTCGAACTCATTCGAAGTCACAACATCCATATAGTGCTCTGGTTTGGTGGCAGTCACAGTAGTCTACCATCTATCAGCATCATCCTCCAATTTATATGCAGCAAACCTCGCCATAGTATTTTAAGAACACCAAATCAATCGAAAAATCTTTCTGAGGTACCCAAACCAGTTCTCATCTGCTTCCGGTCCTCCCTGCCCATTAAAACTCTTAGGCTTCTGCTTATTAAACCTCTCCAACATAGGAATGTAAGTAGCCTGATTATGAGGATATTCATGTGCATCATTATCGGGAACCACTATTGCATTATGTTCCACCCCTTGCTGATTATTAGTGTTATTCTTCCCAATATTATTAGTCCGCCCTGTATTCTACCCTTGACCAACCACATTAGGATTGATAATTCGCTCAAGGGAGCTAACCATTGCCTGAGTCACCACATTAGCTAGCACATTCGGATCAATTCCCAACTGATTCAAAGGTTGTGCCGCTGGTTGCTCAGGTGCTTACTGCTCATTTTCCCCCATAACATTTTCATCTTGATCAGCTTGAGGTATAGTTTCTGGTTGTGCCCTCCGAGTATCACGAGTAGACCTTCTTCTACCCCTACCAGATGAACCAGATCTTCTCCCTCTACGTCCTTGTATAGTACGGTCAGCCTCAGTAGAAGGCTGCTCACCAGAAAGTCGAGTGGATCGTTGAGTAGACATCCTATAATTATGAATTGTTCAGTTCCACAATTACCAAAATATAGATGTAATGCCGTATACTGAAATAAAACTTAATCTAGATATCTGTAAAGCATAATGTAACGTAGTATGTAATAGTGATAACGATAACTCAACTAAGAAATAAAGACAGATAAATAATACTAATATGCAGCACATGAATCTAGAAGGACATGTAAACAACAATCATACATACATCATTGCAAAGCATTCAAGATAAAAGACTTACTGAATGTCAGCGAGAGAAGTTCATTAAAATGTTCAGGCCTCAACAACAATTAAGAGTTCAGAAGTTTTCAGACTAAAGACAGTGTAATGATTTTGGTATAAATGTTAAAGGGTTTCAATGATCAGAAGCAATGGAACGGTCCAAAGTTAATCAGCTGAAACAGAACAGAAGTCAAGGGAGTTCAATTCAGTGTTAGTCGTTTGTGAACCAGACCAGTGCACTAAGCGTCAGCACAATAAGAAAAGAATTGACTTGATTTATCAGAAGAAAATCAGTTGATCAAGCCAGAAGAGTGAAAACCAAGTAGTAATTACTTCAAGCACTTCAACAATTTGGTTAAGCCAAGTAATACTACATTTGGTGGTTTCTACACTTGAAACCATGTATGAGGCGCAACATATCTTCCAAGGTACAAAGAAATAACTAGTCAAAGAATCTAAATCATTTGTGGCCCCTACATAAGGTAACCCCTAGTGTAGGCGCTATAAAAGATGACAACAATAGTTTTCTATGTGCTTGGGCGCAAGAAAAGGGTTGGTGGCGCCTCTACAGGGTAACCACAGTACAAGGCGCAACTAAAGAGCAACAGGCAAAACTAAAACTTATGGGGATGTTTTCTAAGTATTTAGTGACGCCTATACAAGGTATCCACTGTATAGGCTCAACTAATATTTAGATAGAGGCGCAACAAACATTCATTGGCGTAACAACAAATTCAAGGCGCAACAAACCTATTTGGCGACGCCTACACACCACTCCCACTCTACAGGCACAACATAGGACTTAATACATTGTTGGAAATCAATTTCCAAAAAGCCTACAGAATATATATGGGTGAAAATCAATATGGACATAAGGGAATTTATTCATCTTCAACACAAAGACATACAGACGGGAACTCCATTAAAGCTAAACATTACACTCACTCAACTATATTTCTGCATTAATTGAACCCATTGAAGCTAATAATACTGATTAGAAGTGTAGCACTCAGGGATTTAATAATATATCTTTATTTTCCCGAATCTTTGTGTTTCATTAACTGCCATTTTCATATCTCAATAACACAAACACTTAATCCGTAATTAAATGAAAAATCTACCATATCATATTAAACCCCCCCCCCCTCAATGATGATTTTGGACCTAACAATTGGTATTAGAGATTGTTGATTGAAGTTACAAATCAAGATCCAAAAATAGTTTAAGGAAAATTTATATTGAAATTTCTTTAATTTTAAGGAAAATTCAATATATGAATTTTTTTTAAAGATTTTAAATACACTAATTTTTAAAAAGCTATCAATCGTCAAGAATTCGAACAAAAATTTTATTTTACAAAATTCAATTTTTATTCGAATTAATTTTAATTTTTGAGAAATTAATTAATTCTTGAGATTTAAAATTCTTCATAACCATGAGTACCCAACAACTTAGTAGCATCAAAATCCCAGCCCTTTATAAAAATGAATACATTTTATGGAAGAAGAAGATGTCCACTTTCATTAAATCAGCTAATTCTCAATATATGGGAATTTTGGAAAATGGACCCTATGTACCTCAGAAGCTGACACCAGAAACAGTCTCAGATGACGGCGAACGGATTCCTCAAGGATTTATCCCAAAGGAGCCTTCAGAGGACACTGACACTGACAAAGATCGAGTTGTATGGGATAATCATCTTCAATGTATCCTAATGGATTCACTGGACACTACAATGCTGAATCAAGTGATTAATTGTACCAGTGCCAAACAAATGTGGGATACGATTGATCTGCTAATGGAAGGTACAACAGAAGTGAAGGAGAACAGGCTGAATATTCTTACATCCCGGTATGAAGCGTTCAAGTCACTACCAGGAGAAAGTATCACTCAAGTCTTTGAGAGATACAACAAATTGTTGAATGGCTTGTCACTACATGGGAAGGCCTACTTACGTAGGGAGAGAACAAGAAATTCATGTTGACACTGCCAGCACACCTGGAACACAAAATCTATGCCATTAGAGAGAGGAGTGACATAAATGACATGCCCATTGAAATTCTATATGGGAAGCTCAAGACTCATGAAATGGAGCAAGAGCAGAGACAGATCATTTATGGGTCAGGTACAGTGGACAGTAAGAATACAGCACTATTGAAGACTACAACACTTGTAACCAAGGATTTTGTTGTCACAGAGACCAGTACAGTGAAGCCTGTTGTTGAGAAAGAAGAGATTCTAGAAGCTGGAATATAAGAGAATACTCAAGCAGGTGATGAAGATGACTTCTATTCAATGGAAGAACTTGAACAGTTAGAAAATAAGACAATGACCTATATGGCAGGGAAGTTCAAGAACCTCAGGTTTAGGAAGAACCCTAAGTATAAATTAAAGAGTAAGTCCAGTTACAGTGGTTCCAATTTCAGAAACAACAACCGAGGTGGTTCGTCTTCAGGGTCTTACAGAAAAGGAGGTTATAAAATGGGGATGGTAGACCGCAGTAAGTTCAAGTGCTATAACTATGATGAACCCGAGTATTTTGCTACAGAATGCCGGAAGCCTAAGCAAGGAAAAGAGAGAAAGGAGTCGTATAACAAACTCAAGCAAAAGTATGATGCACTGGTAAAGAAGCATCAGGGCAGAGCTTATATAGCCGAGGGAAAGAGCTAGGATGACTCAAACAATGATGAAGAAGAGACATATGAAAATGTTGCACTAATGGCAGACTCTTCAGAGGCATCAACTCAATCATCAAAGGTATCATTTCTTTCCACAGTTGACATCTCTAGTTCTGATTATAAGAAAACTGTAAAAGATTTAAGTGTAGAAATGTTTAACATTCACACAAGCATACTAGCATCTGAAGAAGAAAATGCTAAACTAGTTCTAAAGAATAAAATGCTAGAAGCTAGAAATGAAGAACTAGAGCTTGCATGTGTTAACTTAGAAGATCTGAAACAGAAGATATAATATTTACAGAATAAAGACAAATGCAACCAGAAAGTAGAAATTGCACTTAGGAATAAAATTTCGGAGTTAGAGTTAAAACTTCAAGCTTATAAAAAATCTGCTAATCTTGTTAAGGAGGCAATAGATAAACAGGTCATAGGTCAGAAAACTATAATAGGATTTGACTATGATAAAAAGGCAGGAAAGAGACATGAAGAATCAATTGTTGAGGAAAGTCCTATGAAGCAAGACATTCCACATATATTAAAAAATGTCGCTAAGCCCTTATACAAGAAGTTTGTCATTGAACCCCTAGATGAAGAATAGATCTTAATGAAAGAAGAAATCCTTGCTGAGGATAAAAAGAAAAAGGAAGAAAGTAAAAAGGAGTTGCCTAAGAAATCTGTAAAAATTGTAGAACCTAAGAAACAGATTAAAAGTGATTTAGGCAACAAGAATGAAAAGAAGAAAGCTAATAGAAATGGCAAGATATGTGTTAATAAGAAAAATGATTATGCCTACTCTCCTAAAGCTATTAGAAAAGTTTGTTATAATTGTAATTCTACTGGTCATCTTACACATGCATGCCAAAAGATAAAAGTAGTAAAAGAAGAAAGTTATAATATGCCTGCCATACATGCCATGTCTATCCCTCATCAACCGTGTGGTAAAGTAGGATGCATGCCATATGTTTTCAACATCATGTTTGCATACATAAACTTAATGAATACATCATCTAGTACTTGCATGAATACAGATGTGAACATGAATAGAAAGCATGTTAGGGCTAAGACTGCTAGTCCTCCTAAGTCTAGGAAGGAAACCCCTGTCCCTAAGCCTAAAGACACACTTTTCAAAGCTAAACCAAAGGGCAAGGGCACAGTCGATGAGAAAGACAAGGACCAGAAAATTTCTGCAGCTAAATCTGTTTAATTACTTATCTAAGCCTCTTGGACCCAATCAAATTTGGGTGCCAAAGAAGAAGTAATCAATATGTGGTTGCAGGGTATAGCAAATAATAAGCGTGTCATGTGGATTCTCGATAGCGGCTGTTCAAGGCATATGACTGGTGATAAGGCCCTGCTATCAGATATGATTGAGAAAGATGGCCCGATAGTGACCTTTGGAGATAACAGCAAGGGATTCACAACGGGATATGACAATCTGGAAATTGGCAATGTTATCATTGAAAATATCTCTCTTATGGATGGATTAAAGCACAATCTTCTAAGTATCAGTCAATTCACTGATAAGAGCTACAAAGTAACATTTGAGAAAGAAAGATGTGCAATCTAAAAAAGGAAAGATGCGAAGCTTGCTCTTCAAGGAGTGAGAAAGGGGAATCTCTTTGTAGCTGACTTATTCTTTATCCTGGGAAAAAAAAAAATTCTCTGCAAGCAAATCCAAAGTTCAATGTTTTTACAGCAAAGCTTCAACATAGGACAGTTGGTTATGGCACAAGAAACTTTCACACTTAAACTTCAATGCAGTGAACTCTTTAGTTAAGAGGGAATTGGTTAGAGGTTTACCTGAGATGGAATTCTATCAAGAAGGGTTATGTGAAGCATGTGAAAAGGGGAAGTCAAAGAAAGCATCTCACCAAAGCAAAGATTCATCAGACATTACTGAACCACTGCAACTTCTGCATATGGATTTATTTGGTCCAGTAAACGTCATGTTTATGTCAAGGAAGAGATATGCACTAGTAATTGTAGACAACTACTCCAAGTACACGTGGGTGTTGTTTCTAGCCTCAAAGGATGAAGCCCATCAAACAATTATCGGTCACATAAAGAGGATAGTGTTAGAAGTTGGTTTGCCTGTCAGGAAAATTAGGTCTGACAATGGAACAGAGTTCAGGAATATAACCCTGAATGATTTCTGTAGTGAGAAAGGGATTTCAAGACAATACTCAACGCCCAGAACTCCACAGCAAAATGGAGTTGTAGAAAGGAAGAACAGAACTCTAGTTGAAGTAACAAGAACAATATTGAATGAAGCTAAGTCACCTCTATACTTCTGGGCTGAAGTAGTGAACACAACTTGTTACACTCAGAATCGTACCCTGGTAAATAAAGATCATGACAAGACTCCGTACGAGTTGATGGCAAACAAGAAACCAACACTGAAATATTTTCATGTGTTTAGAGAAAAGTGCTTTGTACTGAAAGATGATGAGCATCTAGGAAAGTTCGAATCCAAGGCTCATGAAAGCATATTTCTTGGCTACTCTCTGAAATCTAAGGCATACAGGGTTTATGTGGTTGAACACAAAAAGGTCGTTGAAAGCATGGATGTAACTTTCGATGATCTCAAGCTCCCAAGTTTACAAAGAATAGATAACATAGAAACTCTGGAGTTTGAAAATATGAACTCAGATGAAGATGAAGTAGAACCTGAAGCTACAACAGAATATCAAGCACCTAATGAGAATAATAATAATGATGATTCTGACCCTAGTAGTGGAAGATTCACAGAAACTACTAGTAGTGGCAGAGAATTTCATTCTCAACCAAGCAGCAGCTTAGGGGGAGCAACCGAAGGATCTACTAGAAGGGTTCAGAAATTTAATAATAATCAGGCTGAATCTTCTAGGGAAAATCTGCCTAGACATAGGGTGTGGAGTAGAGCTCATCCCTTTGAGCTGATTCTAGGAGATCCAGATGCTGGAGTCTAAACTAGACGTACTTCTCAGAATGAATGTTTATTATCTGGTTTTATCTCTAAAATAGAGCCAAAGAAAGTGGAAGAAGCATCAAAAGATCCAGATTGTGTTATAGCTATGCAAGAAGAACTCAATTAGTTTCAGAGACAAAAAGTTTGGAAACTGGTACCCAGGCCAAAGAACAAGTCTATAATTGGCACAAAGTGGGTATTTAGAAATAAACTGGATGAAGATGGCATTGTTACAAGGAACATGTAATAACCTGAAATTTTAAGAGTTTTGAAAAAAAAATCCGGTGAATAGCGAATAGTGCTTTCTTTAAGTTTCCGGTGAATAGTGTTTTTGTAAATGTCGAAACTTAAAAGATTTCGAAGCCGTATTATTATTATATGGAAGAAATAAGTAAATGTAATTCATATTGTTTTTTGAAAAATTTCAATTCTGCTACTAGTTTTATGCAGAACGAGATATTGGAGCGTACGCGACTTCTGTTAGATTTTAGAGGCGTATGACTTGACGATGTTTGTAGTATGTGCAATTAAGTCAACATATATAATAAATATGAGACTTCTTATTAAATTAGTTCCATAAAATATATTTAAAGTCCTTTCGGAAGCCAGAACAGAGTTTGAGAAACGGAGAAGTGAATAGTGTTTCTGCGGGAAAATAGTTTCATAAATTCTCGGAACAATTAAAGAGTATTAATTTAATCATTCTAGAATATATTAGGATCATAAAATGAGATTTTAAGTTTTAAAATTTAGGTGGGACGAAAGAAAAGAGAATGAGAATGAGATATTAAACCGTTGTCGGGAAACTGCGCGGTTAATACACAAACCTTTTTAATAACAAGTCTTCCACCACACACCACACAAAAATCACTTTTTACTTTTTCTTTTCTTCATTTTGAAGAACCTCAGCTGAAGCTTCATGGTGGGGGGAAGAGAAATCATCATAACTTGCTCATTTCTTGCTTAATCGATGAGTTTAATAGCTCAAATCGAAGGTATAACACTCATCTTGCTTCCTCTTGATTCTTACAAGCACCCATCCATGAAATCTTTAGCTATGATTCAAAGAAGATGAGAATGAATAGTGTTTTCAAAAATGAAAATTTTTATTTCTTGATTCTAGCCATGTTATGGTTTAGTGGATGATTGTTATAGTGTATACATGTTATGGGTAGTGTGAAATAAGCTTGGTGAGTCCTAGAAACACATGATTTGATCCATTGATTCTAGAGTTCATTTTTCATACTTTTCTTATTTTTGGAGCTTGAGATTGTGTAATGTTGTAGTAAAAAGATGGTTGAGTTGTCGTGTTGCTTGGTTGAGTAAATTGAAGTAAGTTAGAAATGGAAAACGTTGTAAACACAAACGTCGTAATGCTGATTTTCCTAAGCTGTCATGGAATTAAACTTTCTTACAAATGACATATATGCTTGTACTATTTACTATTCATTAATTTTGCTTACTTATAAAGTCAGAGTGTGCATAAGTAGAGAATGAGAAGAGTTCTAAGAGTCGAATTTCAGAGCTTGTGATTGAGATTTTGACCGGGAGTTAGGGTGTGAGTTTCTGACAGTTTGTCAAACAGAGTTTGAGAACTTTTCTTCGGAAATGCTTTGAAACATTATCAAATATTAAATAAATATTTTGTTAAACGTCCATCAAATCTTTAGAGTTTAATTAATTAATTACTTAGTTTAACATTATTTGATTAATTAAATATTATTTAA
>QRFB01005161.1:3532-41488 GCA_008931105.1 Oenanthe javanica
CATTATTACTGTCCTTGAATAATAATATTTGACTCGGGAATTTTAGGAATAAAATACTATTCATATAATCTCATTTTTAAGTCACATATTTAAAGATATATATTAGGTATTAATATTTCAAGGACATTTATTATTCTTTCAATCTATGATGTAGTAAATAAAGACATAATAAATATTAATTAAATAATCACATAAAACATAATCCTTAATTGTTTTCAATAAAACATTAAAAGTATTGTCTCTAGGACACTAATACTAACAGTCGTATCCCGATCTTTTCCACTTATATGTCGTTAATCGATATGATATACCAAAGGGGGGACAAATATCCCAGCCAATCTCACCTAGACTCTTACAACCATAGTAATAAATTTTTTTGATTCTGGATTAGTAGCGGAATACAACCGCCTTTCTAAGTTTCATCCTCGTTTTACTATATCTTTGGTGGAGATTGGCGATAGGACCTGCCATTGGAAACCCAGTAGGTTATTTGTTTATGTAGATGCCCTTTTAGCGGGGCTTAGGTTTCCTTTGCATGAATTTATCCCCACACTCTTACCTGATGTCCAAATTTACCCTAGCCAAATCGTGCCCAATGGATGGAGACTCATTCATTATTTCATGGTTTGTGCTTAGAGAAGAAGATTAAAATGATTGTCCCTCTTTTTCATAAAATCTTTCACTTTAAGAATTCTTCCAGCCTTTCTCTAGGCTGGGTTCATATAGCCCACAGACTAAACAAAGTCCACATTTTTTATAATTCCTCCATTCCCGACAACAACCTCCATTGGAAGGAAAACTTCATCCAAATCTCATGGGAAGGGGGAGACTGGGGGACTCACTTTAGGCCCACATTTGGCAAAGTAACGGATGGGAGCGCCGACTCTATCATGCTCTCAGAGGAGGAACAAGAGGCCTACGTTGCGGTCACTCGGGTGGAGGCCAATGAAGTTTTTTGGGCTCTTCTCTATCGAGGGCCTCGAGTAAAGGTATATTGCCTCTTTTAGGTTTGTCTTTTTACTTTGAATGTTCTATTGCTTTACTAACGTGTTTACGTTTCTTTCTTCAGCTGTTGCGCGGATTAACGAGTGGAAAATTCCACCCGTGGAGGGAACAGGCCGTATGAAGTGGCTAAGGTTGCTGAATGATCCCAGGCAGGGGAAGGAGCTTCCGGCTTTCTTACAGCCACATTCTGGGCCAACTGAGGTTGAAGGCAGCAAAACTGTCAAAGCACCCAAATCCCTGGCTTACAAACCAGGCTGAGGATTCAGGAAGTCGGACACCGTGGTCGACTGCACGGACCACGCGAGGGATTCGTCCCTTCACTCCCACACTCCTTCTGATTACAATGATATTGTGTTAGGACACGATGAGGAGAGCACCAAGGCTTTGGGTGCACTGGCACTGACATCGGTAAATTTCCTTAACTGTTTTGTATTTTACGTCTGTTACGTGCACACACTTTCTAGGCTTCAATATTCAGAATTCTTTTTACTCACCCTGGTTTGTTATTTTTCAGGCCAATGCCTATTTTCAGGCTTCCCTGCACCAAACTGAGTCGTGGAAGGCTCTAGCAGTAAAACACAAGAAGGAGCTTTCTGTGGCAAATGCCAAGATTAAGCATCTGGACGAGAAGTTGGCCGAGAAGGAGGAATTCCTGAAGCAGGCCCAGGCTGAAATAGTTGAACTCCGGGCCAATAAAAATGTTATTATCGACAAATATTTGGCCTCAGAGGAATACCATCACTTGATCCTTCAGCACGACGACCCCCTATTTCCTGCCAACTACACAATCGGGTGGAAAAAGGCACTAAAGGCTGAGTTGGAGAAACATCTGGGTCTGTTCGACCCTAAGGTGGACTTCCAAACTCCTCATTCAGTAGAAGCTCTAAAGTGGTTGATTGAGACTCAAGAAGAGGGAACCGAGGGGAATAGCAGTCCTGATGTGAGGCAAAAAAGGACTCGCGAGCCTAGCCTTGCTCCTTCCCCTCAGCAAGTCCTGATGTGCCCGAGATGACTCCCTAAAAACAAAAGGAGGAAATTTCTTCGGAAGAAGAATCAAGTGAAGACGGAGAAGATTCATCTTCGTCTAGCGGGGAGGAGTCTTTAGAAGAAGAGGAACCGTCTAAGTAGTTAGATTTTTATTTCTGTTATTTATGTCAGCCCCTGTGGCTTGTAAAAACGTTTGGCCTTCGGGTTTTTTTATGTAATCATGTTTTTTTTCACATTCCTGTCTTTTCACTTTCTGCCTTTGTGTTGCTTGTTTTTCGTGTTTAACTTGAACATAAATAACAAATACTTGTGAGGCTTGTAAAAGACTTAGTGAAAATGACTAACGTTATATAAGGATAATAGAAAACATTTCTTGAAACTTATCAAGTTTTCAAATGTAACTTAGTATTAAAAACATGTCATGCCTTCGAGGCTAATAAACCGATATTTAATCATTTTGGAAAATCAAAATAAAAAACTTAAACATAATAAATTCTCAAGTTGGCTACATTCCAGCTTCTTGAGATTTCAATCCCTTCAAGGGTTTGAAGCTTGTGCGTGCCCTGCCCTGTGACTTCTTTCACCTGGTATGGTCCATCCCAGTTTGGAGCTAACTTGCCCTTTGGACCAGCTCCAGATACCTCGATCTTTCGCATGACTAAGTATCCTTTGTGGAAGAGCCTTTCCTTCACTCTAAGGTTGTAGTACAATGAAGGTTTCTTCTGGTTTGCCACTATTTTAGCATTAGCTTTATCACGCAGCTCATATATCAGGTCTAGAGCCAACTTCATGCCTTCCTCATTGGTGTCAATCTAAAACTCCTGCACTCTTGGTGACGTCTGATTAATTTTGACGGGCACCACTGTCTCAGTCCCGTAGGCTAGTTGGAAAGGTGTAGCCCCTGTTGAAGCTCTACAAGTAGTTCTGTATGCCCATAAGATTGGAATCAATTTGTAAACCCAAGTCCCTTGGGAGCATTCAATCCTTTTCTTAAGTCCATCTAGGATAATTCTGTTGGCCACTTCAGCTTGTCCATTTGACTGCGGATGAGCTACTGAGGTGAAGCGTAGTTCAATGTTGTAGTTTCCACAATACTCTACGAAGTCCTTGTTGTTAAATTGAGTCCCATTTTCCGTCACCAGTATTTAGGGTAACCCATACCTGCATATAACATTCTCCCAGAAGAATTGAGTCACATTTTTGGTATCAATCTTGGCCAGGGGTTTCGCTTCTATCCACTTAGTGAAGTAGTCGATGTCGATAATGAGAAACTTCCTCTATGCACTGGCCATAGGAAAGGGGCCTAAGATATCCATTCCCCACATGGCAAAGGGGAGTTGAGAGTTAATGGATGTCAGCATCTCAGGGTGCTGCCTAATAATGGGCGTAAACTTTTGTCAGTGATCACATTTCTTAACATAAGCTTTAGCATTTCTGAGCATCTCAGGCCAATAGAGTCCAAGTCTTATGACTTTATGAACAAGAGCCATGCCTCCAAGGTGTTAGCTACATATACCTTAATGAATTTCCCTTAGGGCAGCTTGAGCCTCGTGAGGTCTCATACATTTTAAGTAGGGTATCACGTGCGATTTCTTATAAAGTATTCCTTCTATGAGGGTATACTTCAAGTCTCTCACCGATAGCTTACGTGCCTCCATGGAGTCAGCTGGTGTCTTTCTCGCTTCCAAGTAGAGCTTGATGGGATCCATCCAACATGTTCCTAGCCTAATCGGGGCTACTAGTTTAGCGTTAATGCTTTGGGTCTTCAAGACTTGGAAATAAACATTGCTAGAACAACTCTCACTCTCTGATGATGCAAACTTAGATAAGGTATCGGCCTTCACATTCTCCATTCTCGGAATATATTCAAAGTAACATTCATCAAATTACGTAGCTTGAGCTTTAACAATTCTCAAATTCTTTGCCATAGTCTCTTCTCGGGCCTCAAACTTCCCATTTACTTGAGAGATTACTAGCCTCGAATCGCCACATACTTTCAACTTGTTCACCCTCAAGGTTCTGGCCAGACCAAGTCCAGCTATCAAAGCTTCATATTCTGCTTCATTGTTTGTAGTGGAGAAATCCAACTTGATTGCATACTCGACAACAAACCCATCAGGGCTTCGCAAAACCAAGCTAGCTTCCCTAGTGTTCGTTTTTGAAGCTCCGTCAAAAAAGAGTAGCTAGTATTATGTGAATTCTTCCTCTTTTTCCTTCTTCTTTCCAGTTTCTTTATCTTATTCATGCCCCCGACTTCTTGGTTGGGAATGGTACATTCAACCATGAAGTCAGCTAGAGCTTGAACTTTGATCGTCGTTCTTGGCTTGTACTTGATTTCGAACTCTCCTAGCTCGATAGCCCATTTGATCAGCCTCCCACTGACCTTGGGGCTGTGCAGTATGTTTCTCAGGGGCTGGTCTGTCAAGACATCAATAACCTACACCTGGAAGTACGGGCGTAGAATCCTTGAAGCCATTATCAATGCTAAGGCTAACTTCTCAACCTTTGAGTAGTTCAGCTCTGCTCCATGAAGAATCTTGCTAACATAGTAAATGGGTTTCTGAACCTTTGCTTCCTCTTTCACAAGAACGGCACTGAACGCTGATCCAGAGATAGCAAGGTACATGTATATCACTTCTTCAGATTTTAGTTTGGCAAGCAAAGGTGGCTTAGCCATATATTTCTTTAGCTCTTCAAAAGCTGCTTGACTCTCGTCATTCCATTCTATGTTTTTAACCTTCTTGAGGGCCTTGAAGAATGGTATGCATTTTTATCCTGACTTGAATATGAAGCGCCCTAGGGCTGCTACCCTTCCTGTGAATTTTGGACACCTTTTATTGTCTTGGGGGGGTTCCATGTCCAAGATTTCTTGAATCTTATCGGGATTAGCCTCAATGCCTCTTTTAGAGACCATCAGGCTAGAAATTTTCTAGAACCTACAATAAAGGCACAGTTGGCCAGGTTCAACATCATCTTGTGGGTTCTCAGAACTTCAAAAGCCTCCTTCAAGTGCTCAAGATGATCGACCTTATCTAGCTTTTGACTAACATGTCATCAACGTAGACCTCCATGGTCTTACCAATGGGGTGTTTGAAGATTTTATTTACAAGCCTATAATACATGGCTCCTGTATTCTTAAGTCCAAAAGTCATAACCAGATAACAAAAAACACCAAAGTTAGTGATGAATGATACCTTAGGGATGTCATCAATTCATTTTGATCTGGTTGTAACCATTAAATCCATCCATGAAGTTAAGCATCTCGTGCCCACCTGTGGCATCTATCAACGTGTCTATCATTGGCAATGGGAAATAGTCCTTAGGACATGCATCATTCAAATCTCTAAAGTCCACACACATTCTCCACTTCCCATTTCTCTTTTTGACCATCGCAGGGTTAGCCAGCCAGTTAGGAAATTGAATTTCTTCAATAAATCCGGCTTTTAACATTTTCTCTACTTCTTACTTAATGGCCTCCTGTCTTTCAGGAGCAAAGCTTCTTTTCTTCTACTTCACTACTGCCCTTCCAGGATTCACATTCAATTGATGCGTTATAAACTCGGGGTCTATCCTGGAATCTCGGCTGCTGTCCAAACAAAAACATCCCTGTTATCTTGCAAGAATTGAACTAGCTGTTCTTTCAGGTCCATGGGGAGTGAAGTCCCCACATACGTCACCTTCTCGTGATTTAGAGGATCTAAAGAAACAGGCTCCATGTCTTCTGGGGGCTTACCCCACCTTTCTTATCGATCCTTGACATCCATGTCTTCGATAGGTAGAACCTACCCCCAAGTGCCACTAGGCTTTAAGGCAGCCACATAACAGCTCCTAGTCATTTTTTGATCTCCTTTCTCTTCTCCCACTCCATTCATAGTCGGGAATTTGAACTTCAGATGGTATGTAGAGGCGATCGCCTTGAAGGCATGCAACCCAGTCCTGGCAAGGATCGCATTATAGGTGGTGTTTGCCTTGATAACGAGGAAATTCAGCATTTGGGTAGACTGTCAAGGTTCTTCGCCCATAGTCATGGGTAATTGTATAAGCCCCTCTATCCTAGATTCCACTCCATTGAAACCATAGATAGGCATGTTGGAGGGGATCAGTTGTGAATCGTTATACCTTATTTTTACAAAGTCTTTATAAAATATGATGTCTATGGACGATCCACCGTCTACTAAGACTCTTTTCACTAGAGAGGTTCCTATGACATCGATGATTGCCAAGGGATCATCGTGGGAGAATCTCTCCTCTTTTAAGTCAAAATCATCAAACGACAAAGAGACCTCAGTCCTTGCTTTCTTAAGAGGTTCACCTACGATGCTCATTACCTCTCGGACATATGCCTTCATGGAGTTTCGGGAGTTACCTGTTGCGGTTGGTCCTCCTGAGATTACGTTGATCACAGGCCCTCGGGGCTGATTATTTCTATCTTTGGGGTCGGAGTCCCTTCATTTGTTGTTGTGACTCCTGTCATGTCTAGCACCCTCCTTGGTGTACTTTTTCAACTTTCCTCTTCTAATCAGAAAATCTATCTCATCTTTTAACTGACGGAAGTCATCAGTGTCGTGTCCCACATCCCTATGGAACCGACAGTACGTGTTCTTATTTCTCTTTTCAGGATCAGTCCTTAGTGGCTTCAGCCATCGAAGGTCTTTAACCTTCTCGATATCCATCAGTATGTGACTACGAGCAGTATTTAGCCTCGCGTACTCAGTGATACTGGATCCTCCTTTCTTCTTGGAGTCGCTAACATCATCATTCTTTGCGTACTTAGTATCGATAGTATATTCAGTATAGCTGGGTCACTTCTTAGGGTAGGTGTTCGAGGCTTGAAACTCTTGGGCTTTCCTCATACTTTCCTAGGCCTTCATATACTTTCCAGCTCTATCTTGGAGCTCATTCATACTCTTGGGGGCCCTCTTGGCTAACGATCTCCTTAAATTTTCATCAGAAGTCCCTTTCTGTAAGGCTATCATAACTACCTTCTGGTCTAAATCAGGGACCTTTAAGGCTTCCTTTGTGAACCTGTTCATATAATCCATCAAGGACTCATTCTTTCCCTGATGCATGTTTATTAGTGAAGCCGAGCTCTTCTCATGAGTCTTGTTACTGATGAATTGACCAATGAAGGCTCTACTCAAATCCTTGAATGACCCAACAAAGTTAGGTCCTAACATGACTTGTCCTTGTTCACCTTCTAGTTGGGGGCTCATCCAAATCTATCACAGGTGCATTTTTTATCGACTCCCCAGCACCTTCAATTCTAGGGCGCTGTCGCCTTGCTAATGCCCTCTCCAGGTCCTTCCTCAGTCACTGGGCTTCGGCTTCATGAGCGCGGAAGGCTCAGGGAGTCATTATCCTAAGGCCCTTGGGGCTGGGTACTCCTCCCTCCAAGGGATTCCTTACCGGGTCCCATCCGTCGTGGGTTTATATTCTCGTCAGATGACTACTCATCATCAGTAGAGTAAAGTCCAGAGAAGTCCCGACTTCTTCATTGTGAGGTATAGTAGGGAAACATCCCTTGCTCATGAGGGGGTTTATAGTTTCTTGGGAGCCCATAACGAAGGTCGAGTGTTATAACATACAAGATATGCAAAGTAGGAGGAGAAATAAAAGTTGTACGAAGGGGTAGAATTACCTAGAGTGGAGGAACCGAAGCATGGATGGACACATCGGGGTTGGAAGGATGAACAACGATGCTTCGGAGCCTGGTACTCCGGATACTTGCTTCAGGGTCCTCAACGGAGGTGGTGGGAAAAGTAGTTCCTTGTTCTTGGGCCATAGCAGGGGAAACATTGGTGTCAACAGTGATGTCAGGGATCTCTCCTTCGAGGGTGCTCGCGGTTCTTCGTGTTCTTGCCATGGTTGTTAATCTTGGCACATTGCTCCTAAATGAATTAATTGTTAAGTTAGGTAGCACAAAGTCTAGGAAAAACAACATTTATTTTGCTAGATTCATTATGTTGTTCATTAACTATTCTATGGAAGATTATGAGATCATAGAGGCCATGGAGACTATGGAAGCATGGACTCAAAACAAAAGGGTCTTCAAGGACCTGGTGAGAATCAACTTACACCCTAAGTTGTGCCTCACCTATCCCCCTTTCGTACAGGTATTCCTCAAATTTCAAAATCTTTCTTTCCTTGAGGTAGAAATACCTCTTTCTTTGCCTTCTGTAACAACGGAGGGAGTTGGAAATTCCCTCATCCCTCGTACCCAAGTTGCAAAACCTTTCAAATCCAAATTAAAGAAACCCACCTCAGTAGTTTCCCAACAAACTGTTGTTGTAAAATCTAAGAATAGAAAAACTACTGAGAGGAGCGTGAAGGTGGTAGTTGAGGGTGAGGGTACTGGCCAAAATCAAGAAATCCAGAAGAATAAGGATGGAAATGGTGAGAATGTCCAGCCAGCCTCTAGTTCAATCTCTCAAAAGATTGAGACTCTGATAAAGAAATTAAACACATCCCTAGCTACAATTTCTCAATAAGGTGTAGTTATTGAAAAGAGGTTTCAACCAAGACCATCTGATGGGAAAAAGGGACACACAGTCATTCAAGCCTTCAAAATGAGAAATAAGGGGAGTATAGATGCATAAGGCGCACACACAACTGCAAAGCCAAATGAAAATTTAGTGGAGCCTTCAGTTTCCTCTTTTGATGTGTCTCAGATAAATGCTGAGACACAACCCCACTCCTTATCTATTCCTTCTCTTCAATCTCTTTCTAATTCTCTTTCTTCAGAAACTTTGATGATAGATAACATCATTGTTTCAAATTCACCTTCTTTACAAGTCAGGGTGAAGCCAACACTCTCACCTGACTCACCATATAAGATTAATACCTTGGTTGAGCAGGATAAAATTCACCATTCGTCTGAGTCATTGGATATTTCTAAATCAATTGATATTATCCAACATCCATCGACTTGTACTCATCCATCGATGGATATCCTTACATCCATCGATGAGCTTATTTCGACAGATATTCATCAATCGAATGATATTCCTTATCCATCAATCACCACTTCATATCCATCGATTACTGCTTCAACTGAAATTTCAAATAATGATCCTACTGTTGAAGTTGCCCAAACTTTATTAGGTTTGAGTGGAGTGGGTAAGGTGAGTGAGATGAAGGATTTTCATATCCTCGCAAAAGGAGAGTGTTTGATTGAGAGGCCCTCAACTTCTTCCAAGGTGGAAAAAGGAGAGGGTGTGAGGATTGAGAGTTTCACCTTAGTAGGTGATGAAATATATGAGAAAATTAAGGGAGAAGTGAGATTCCAGGATGAGATCCTGATGAAAGAAAAGAGAGACGAGAGTGAGAGAGAAAAGAATAGAGAGAGATCCTTGTTCCTTATCCGTGAAGCCTCATCCTCTAAAACTAAGGATTTTGCAACAGAACTCACCCAGGAGTTGGGGTTGGAGTTAGAGGGAGATGGAGACGAGTTCTTGCAGGAGTTGCAAATTCCCTCATGAAGGAGGATGTTGAAATAGATGTTGATCTAATTGCTAACACCTTTCACCATGAAGACCCTCATTACCAACACTTGGTAGCAGCTACAAATCATGAAGCTGAGCAAATTCTGGGCTTGGTGTAGACTTATGAGGGATTCTTGAGTGGAAGGAAGCTTTATCCAGGGTGCTTGATGATGTCTCTCATATGAATCCTGAAGACTTTGAGTTTGAGGGTGATGATGACACATTGGAGCCTATTATGAGAGATGATGAAGCCACTCTAGCTGACACTGAGAGGGAAATCATGAATCAGTATAGAAGGTTCATGGCTGAAGTGAACATTGAGGACCTTGTTCAAAAGAGGATATTGAACTTCTAGAGAGACAATCTCAAAGTTCAAAAGCTTCATGTCACTAGCACAATGAATGCTCTTCTCAACCGTTGTCAATTGTTGCTGANAATTAAGGCAAGTAAAGTATGACATTGAGAGTGCAAGGACTCACTTTGACTTAACAATGGACTCTAGACTCAGTTTCACTCTCATGAACAGAATCAAACAGAGACTTGACACAGAGTTTACAGCAAAAGATAAGGTTACCCAAGTCAAGCTTCTTTTGAGATTATTGGACACGCCTTCCTCTTCTCAACCGTTGTCAATTGTTACTGATAATAAAAAGGGAGAGAAGGAAAATGCTGAATTAAGGAGAGAGGTGGAGAATAAAATCTAAGCTTCTAAGGCTGTTATATCCAAGCAAGACCCACTTGCCAAGAAAAGTGAAATGGTCAAGCAAATTGTTTAAAAATTTGAGGCATTGAAATGGAGGACCAAGGCTATAAATGAGGAAAATCCAATTGAGATCATAACAATTACTTCATTGCTAGCAAGTTCAACCTCTAAAACTATAATTGTTGAATCTCATAAGGCTGGAGGAATAAGGTTGGATAAAGGAAGTTCACAGCCAAGAGATAGGAAAGGAAAATTCTTTTAATTTATGGCCCTTCTTTGATTTCTAAAACCTAGGATGTATGTTATTCCCTAGACCAATGTCAATATGTATTTGTATAAGGTGGGTGAATACAAATACATCAACTTTTTAGGTTTTAGAATTTTTTTGAGAAGTTTGAGAAAATGTATGTAATAACAACACCAGCTGAAATAAATATTGAATAAGATATTTAAAAATTACTGATGGATTGGTTTTTCCATCAGTGTATATATTTGCTCAAATAATGTATTTAGTTTTTTTTTCTTTAACTGAATTTTAAACCTAAATGTATTTAAATGAGATTCTTGTCTATTTCTTTTCCAAAATATTTTATCCTCTAATACATTCAGTTTCTATCAGTTTTAGATAAGAAAACTTCAAAATTCTTTTTCAAAACTTCTCTTTCAAAATTCTTTTGATTTACCGCCCTTCTTTGATTTCTAAAACCTAGGGTGTGTGTAAAGTATGAACAATTAAAGCTAGGATAAGTATTTGAACAAACATAAAAATTTTAAAATTACTGATGGATTGGTTTATCCATCAGTGTATATTTTTGCTCAAATGATCTAGGTTATTAAACCCAACTGCGTTTACAAGGTTAGAAAATGAATCAACTGTTCTTATAAAAGTGCTCTCAAACTGAAACTGTTCTTACAAAAGTGCTCTCAAACTGAAACTGTTGATTCTAAGATATTGCCTTACTTTTATATTTTCTAACAATGCTACCACACTTGTTTATATAACACAAGTGTGTTTTACAATTCCTAGAAAGAGTATAAAAAAATTAATCTATCCTATGATTTTTTTTATCTATCTTTCATTTTGCCTTTTTCTATTTCGAGAAAGGTTTTCAGACCTAGAAAGACAGCTTCAATTTGAGTCTTCCCAGTTTGTATAGACTGTCTTCCATATGTATGCTTTATGTCTTGTCGTGGAGTCCCTATCAATTGATAATTTGATATTAAACATATCAATTAATTCTTCCTTGTATCCATCAATTGATATTCTTCTTCGATTGATCTTGATATCCATCGATTGATAATAGTTGTTGACTTATCTATTGATAAAAGTTATAAATCGATATATCAATCGATGGTTCTTCTTATCAGTTGATGGTCTTCAATCTTTGACTTGAATTTTTATCAATTGATCTTCTGTCCATTGATGCCTACATATCAATTAATCATCCTTCACTTGTACAATTTTCCCGTCTTTAAATAATTACAATTTGATAATCTAAGTTATACATCAATTGATGACCAATATGAATCGACTCTAGTATCAATTGATGAGAAAATTATCAATCGACTAAAACCATATCAATAGAAATAGACTAAGTACACCTATGTTACCATCCATATTATTAGTTGATTAACATAAACATGTCAACTAATAAATGGTTTATGATCAATTGATATTTATAATTTTCATATCAATTGATCAGTTACAATAAAATATAATTATATGATTTTTAGGTTTAATGTTATCATCAAAGCTACATAGATTCCTAACACTGAGCCTTGGTTGCCAACTTTGGTTCCTTTTGTTTTGGTGGGTTTAAGTTTACTTTAACTTTGGAAGTTAAATTTTGGGGCTCAAACACCTTTGAACTCATAATAGAGATATCATGCTTGTTATCAACTATAGGCATGTTCCATGACATTTCAGGCATATTCATATTTACATATGCAAAGAATGGATTCTATATGTATGGAAATTGGGCATATGGCATGTGAGCATGTGGTGCAACCAAATTAGAAGACATGACATTCATGAGCATAGGATTGGAAGGCATGACATTTGTAGAGATGATATATGTATTTAAATCATTTCCAGGTTTGAAACTCTTTTCTTTCTTACAATGCATTGATAAATGATTTAAACTACCACATTTAGCACAAACCTTTCTACGTGCATACATATCAGGAGTGTAATTATTGTGTTTATTTTTGCTTATCTTTCCATTCCTATTCTTTTTCTTTTTCTCAGACTTAGGATGAATGACTTCAACATGTGTTATCTCTTCTAGTTTGACCTTTAACTGTTTCTTAGATAAGCTACCAACATTGATCTTTTCCACCTTTGTCTCAACTTGATCTTTGGGATCCTTTTCCTTAACAAATTTGATGGAGGTGCTAAATTTGTTCTTCTTGTTAGCCATTGCTGATTTACCTGTCAATGGATGTTTATCAGTTGATTCAACATCAATCGATTAATAATCCTCATCTATTGATAAAGGATTAGTAGTCAATTGATCTTTATCCATTGAGGTATTAACCAATGGCTTGCCTAAAGATTAGGGGATTCTCCTAGAGTATTTAAACCCTGACATCAATGATCTGTTTGACAGTTTTAGCAGACCTATTCCATTTGTTAATGATTTCAATTTCCCCAACCAATTGTTCTTTTAACAATTCTTCTCTTCTCAAACTGTTTACTAGTTCATTCCTAGCATCCTTACTTTCCTTCTTGAATCTTTCAAAACAAATAAGTTCATTTTCAAGAAAATTGTTTCTCTCAGCTAAGGCATCAATGGTGTTCTTTAACTTGAGATTTTCATGATTGGCCATTAAAGCTAGCCTCTTCATCTTCCTGATTGGCCATTAATGATTGATGAATTCTTCAGAATCATTGTCCTCAACAACCCAGTCTTTCTCTTCAGTCACAAAATCCTTTTCTCTTTGTTTGATAAGGTCAAAGTACTTATTTTTATAGTCAATGCCTTCACATGACTTTGCCTTCTTCTCTTAATTTTGCTTTCTACCTCATTAGAGAAATGATCCAGCCAATCCACAATTAAAATATTTGAACTTTGACCTATTAACCAAGTTCTTGTTTTGATTGTCATTTCTAAACTGGGATCTAGGCCTTTGAGCATTTGGATTTTTCTTAAATTTTAGCTTTGAAAATTTCCTTGACAAAAATGCAAGGTACTAATCAATTTCATCTAAATCATCCTGATAGCATGCTTCAATTTCTTCACATTTTCCCTTTCCCTTTCCTTTGGATGATTATTCAACAGCATCACTAGCTATCAAGATAGAACCTTCAACACAACCACTTTCACTGCTACCCTTTTTTTCTTCATTTCCCTTTACCATTAAAGCCACAGTCTTTTTCTTTCTTTGATTCTTCTCAATCTCTTCATCTTGTTAGATTTCCAACTCATATGTCTTGATAATGCAATAAAACTTCTCAAGAGTATAGTCCTTGAAGTCCTGAGATTTTCTAATGGAGACACTCATTGGTTTCCATTCTTTTGGAAGAGATCTAAGAAATTTCATATTTGTATCTTCAGTTGCATAAACCATCCCACATAGTTTTAGTCCATTAAAAAGGTTTTGGAACCTACTATAGGTATTATTGATGGACTCACCACTCTTGAAATGAAAAGATTCATATTTCTGAATCAAGAGTTGATTTTTGTTCTTCTTGACTTGTTCAGTTCCTTCATATAGAGTTTGAAGAATATCTCATACCTCCTTTGATAAAGTGCAGTATATCACATTGTCAAACATATCTTTATCTAGACCATTGAACAGAATGTTCATGGCCTTTTTGTCCTTGAGCACTTCATTTTCATCTTCTTCTGTGAACTCAGTAATAAGTTTTGGAATATGTTTGATAAATGCAGGAGTTCCATCAGGATTTACACCTGTTACCAGCTTCATGGGAACATGAGGACCTTTCTCTATGTAGTTAACATATGAAGGATCAAGAAAAGATGCAGGTACATTTTTACTTTCCATGCAAAGTATTCATCCTTTTCTAACACTGAAATCTTTACACCTCAATCCTTTTGTCCCATATTAACTTGCACTTTTTCTAAAACTTTCTGTATGTTAAAAGTCTTGCTCTGATAGCAATTGTTATTCCCTAGAACAATGTCAATATGTATATGTATAAGGGAGGTTGAATACAAATACAACAACTTTTTAGTTTTTTATATTTTCTTGAGAAGTTTGAGAAAATATATGTAAAAACAATAACAGCTAAAATAAATATTGAAAAAGATATTTAAAAATTACTGATGGATTAGTTTTTCCATCAGTGTAAATATTTGCTCAAATTATCTAGGTTAATAAAAGCCTAGCTGCATTTTACAAATATAGAGAAATAAAATCAATTGTTCTTACAAAGTGCCCTATGGCTAAACTGTTGATTTATAATGATATTTTAACTACTATTATTTTCTAACAATGCTATCACTCTTGTTTATACAACACAAGAGTGTTTACAATCTCAAGAATAGTAAGACAAAATTACCTATTCTAGGAATATTATTAAACTATCTTTCCTTTCTGTTTATTTTTATTTTGAGAAATATCTTCCACCCAGGAAAGACATCTTCAATCTGAGTCTTCACAGTCAATGTAGACTGTATTCAATAGGTGTGATTTAGTCTAAAGATTTCTGATATTTTGTCTTCTTGTACAGTCCCTATCAATTGATAATTTATTATTAAGCATATCAATTGATTCTTCTTTGTATCCATCAACTAATCTTGATATCCATCGATTGATAATAGCTGTGAACTTATCGATTGATAAATGTTATCAATCGAAATATCAATCGATGATTCTTCATATCAGTTAATGGTCTTCAATCTTCGACTTGACTTGTTATCAATTGATCTTTTATCCATTGTTGCTTCCATATCAATTGATCACCCTTCACTTGCATAATTTTCCTGTCTTCAAATAATTACAATTTGACAGTCTAAGTTACACATCAATTGATGACCTATATCAATCGACTCTATTATCAATTGATGAGAAAATTATCAATCGACTAAAGCAATTTTAATTAAAATAGACTAAGTACACCTGTGTTACAATCCATATTATCAGTTGATTCACATAAAAATTTCAACTGATAAATGGTTTCCTGATCAAATGATATTTATAATTTTTATATCAGTTAATCAATTATAATAAATAAAAATTCTATGATTCTAAGGGTAAAGTTATCATCAAGCCTACATTGATTCCTAATAGTGTGAATAAATTTTTCTTCAGGATAATCTTTCTCTAAATCTCAAATCTTTTATCCTCTCTCCAAAGCTAGTTTTATATGCTATATTTTCAAAACCTTTTTCTCTCTTTAATTTTTCCTTTTAAATTGGTAGAAACTTTGTGATTAAACCCACTATTGTGACTGCTATTTTATTCGGAGAAATTATTTTTACTTTGAGGTACCAATCACTTGTAAAATAATTTGTTTTAAAAAAACACTTGTTTCAATGTATGTTCCACATTGATTCATAGTACCAAATCAGTGGTTGTTGTTTTGAAGGCCTTGTACTATATTGTTAAGCATACATCCACCCTCATTGTCATGTATTTAAGTTTTAAAGTCAGGGATACTATCAGATGGACGAAAATGATGGAAATCATAATTGCATTATGAGTCGGAAAATCATTCTCTTCTATGTTATATGGATGTTTTGCAAAACTGTTTGCAAAAGATACAGTATTAAGGTTTAAATGAATTGAGTCATTTGTTTGAGATATAATTTGGTAAGAGAGTTGAATTTTTTCTTTGGTGCAAATTCTCGTGTTTTATTATAGGAATTTTGCTTTATAAGACATTCATAAGGGATAGAAACTTTCTTCTGTAATAAACTTTCCCGCGTTTTATTATGTGATAAGTATCTNTTAATACACTTTCCCGCGTTTTATTATGGGATAAGTATCTTAAAAAAATTTCGTGTCATGCTCTTAAATGATAAATCTTTAGATCCGACAAAACTCTTTTACTTAAAGCTCTTTAATGCAATCTATTACTATTCTTGCTCATATTTTTCCTTCTCTTTAAGATGAAAAACAAGTTTGGGAATGTTAAGATGGTTATCTTATTTGTTGACCATCTGTTTAGCCCCCAGTGGCTTTAGAAGCTGGCCAAGAGTTTGAAAACCCATGAATCTCTTGCCCATGCCTTAGTACTAAACACTAAATGATCCACTTCATATGTTAACCCCTAGAGATATAAGGAACTCTTGTAAGTTAGAGGTTGTAAGGGAGAAGCTACACTTAATGCAGTAAATAAGGATGACGTCGGAAGTGCACCCACAGTTCTACTTCCAGAGAAGAAAAGTAGTATATAAATTGAGGTTACTCTAAGCTCATTTGCATCTTCTCAAAAGGATGTAGAGCTGAAAAGAAATTAAATTGTCTCTGGAATCATTCTCTCAACAGGGTGAATCCAATGAAATTCCCTCGTCAGCCAGAGCACCTTGTAATGAGTGAAGAATAGCATTGACACTCACGCTGATGGTAAGTCTAAATAGATAACTTCTAGGAACAAATTGCGATGCATGTAAAGTGAGATGTATATGCAACATCCTTTAACTTCTTTATTTACCATTTGTTATGGTAGATGAAGTTGTTGAGACAGCAGAGCCTCCATAGGTAGATCATGTGTAGGACATGCCTTCACAGGCTATTAAGAGCATCATGGGTTCTCAAATGCCATTCATTTCAAAATCCAACGTAATGATCCTCCTAGAAGGAACATTTTTAGGCCCTAAAAAGGGAAATCCACCTCCCATTTATAGAGAAGGTGTGAGTCAACCTCTTGATAGAGCAAGGTGTGATTCCCTAACAAATTTTATATATAGGGATAACCTACCTCAAAGAGGTGAGGCTCCACTAGACACTAATTTAGTAAAAGCTATTGAGTCTAATGCCGAGAAAGTGCTTTTACATGACAGATCAAGAACACCTCTATGAGGAAACTCTCTACTTGATAGTGATTCAGTTCATTTTGATGAATCGGGTGATGAAAATATACATGTATTGACGTGTTTTACTTGCAGGTACAGAACACTATATTTTGGAAGGCAGAGTGAATGTGAGGGAGAAAAACACTTGAGTAAAAGTGAGAGAGAGATACACTTGAGTGAGAGATAGGGAGAGAAAGAGTGAAACATTTCAAAGTGCTAGACACTTAAGTGTAAACACCAATAGAACGTAGTAGAAGTGAGGAAACCATAGACCAAACACTTACCCTTGCTACATGCTACTTCTGAAAAAAAAGCTGTTATGTTTTCCCAATTCAAGAAAAGGTATCTTATACTTGAAAGGAATTATCATTGGAGGATTCCACATCTAAAGAGGTTACAGAAAAGTATAGAGAACTTTCATTATTCATCTAAAGGGGAGAAGAAGAAAAAGAAGAAGAAGCACATTTTCAGGGGGAGAACATCATATGAGCTATGTTCTATGTCCAATTGAAGACATTCCCAGGAATTTTGATTCTTTTAAAGCTTTGTTCATGATAAGTTCTTTAAGTTCAAGCTATGAAGAATTTTGAAACAAGGAAAGCTTAGACATAGAGGAAATGCTATGATACTACTTGAATATTAGTTCAATGCTATAGGAACCAACATCTTCCATTTCAGTTACTCAAGAAATCTGGAAATGCAAAATATGATCCAGAAAAACCAGTAGCATTATTTACAAGTCCCAGACCATTAATTTTTCTAGTTGTTAGTTGACTTATCCTCTCTATGAGATTTGTTTGCTAATTTTAACAATCAAATAGGGGGAGATTGTTGGTGAGACTACGAAGTTGTATGAACAGAAGTCGTGATAACATTAGATGAATTTTTGGAGTCTACTACAGGTCACTGAAAGAAGTTCATTGATATGTTCATACCTCAGTGAAGAATAATGTGTGAAGTATTATAGGGTTTAAAAAGTGTTGAAGATTCAGTTTAAAAGTGCCATTAGAAGATTTCAGTGTATTAGTATTGATTGAAGATAGACAATGTTCGAAGCATAGGAATCTAGAAGAGTCGAAGACAGGGTAAAGACAAAGGTTAAAGAAGACATTTGTAGTCTTGAAGTTATACTCACTGAAAGAAGTTCATTTATATATATATTCAAGCATCAGTGAAGTACAGAGAATGAAGAATTCAAGATTGTGGTAATAATGGAGACGTTACGTTGTCTAAGTACCTGAAAAGATTCTAATGAAAGTACTATGTTTATTGATAGTCAGTGCTTGAAGCAATGATACAGCTGAGGCAATGTCAACTAGAATTTTACAGAGTTAAGAGAATTCAATTCAGTGTTAGTCGTTTGTGAACCAGACTAGTACACTAAACGTCAACACATCTGAAAAGAATTGTCTTTACAAATCAGAAGAAAACAGTTGATTGCAAAGAGGAATGGAAGACAGACAAAGAAATAAATATAGTGAAAAGATCAAAAGGTATTTCTGAAGTCAAATCAAGCTCAAGTCATAGTCAAATTCAAGGATCAAGTCAAGAAAAGTCTAACAAGTGAAAGAACTGATTCGTGAATTGGCTAAGTGTCTAAAAGCTCCCTCAAGAGTATTACAAGAGTACAGGCTCTCCCAACATGTTCAAAGAGCATTTCTCTAAGTACTACGGGCACCATGAAGCATTTATACTATGATCTCATCGAAGCATTTGTACTATGGGCGTATCCAAGCATTTATACGATGGGCACATCAAAGCATTTATACTCTAGGCGCATCAAAGCATTTCTACTATAGACGCAATCAATTATTTATACTATGGGCACATCCAAGCATTTGTACTATAGGCGCATCCAAGCATTTGTATATGGGTGCATCCAAGCATGTATACTACGGTAGCCATGATGCTTTTGTACTACAAGAGCCACCTAGCGTATGTACTACAGGCGCCCACAAGCATGTTTCATTGAATTTATACAAGTTATTTACTTGTCTGTAATTAAGCCACGTATTTAATCTTGTGTATAAAAGACTACACAAAGCACTAGAGCCAAAGTAGTTTATCTCTGTCAATTCATATTGACAGAGAAGGACATGGCCAAGAATATACACAAGAGTCAAAACAAATCAAAGCTATATCCGTTAATCCTTGCCGGAGTATTTTCTTAATGGCTCGATAAACCTTGTAATATTTTAAGGGCCATTACAAAATAATCCCGGTAGTTAAATCCTTAGACAAAATTATAGATAAAAACATTTTATGGGATTTGGCTTGTATATTTTTGTAGAAGCAAGAACTTTGTTGTTCATGAATTATAGCCGGTTGTTCTTACCGGTGTGCAGCAAATCCCTCAAGATTTATATATCGAATATATCTCTTAGAAAAATCTTATGTTCCTTATTTCTATATCCTAAACACTATACACCACATGAACTCGAACCTACTAAGTAAAATCTAAATTATTTATCAACAAAAGATTCGAAATAATTTTTTTATTTAGGGAGTATCGTATTCATCCCCCCTTCTACGATACTTCGAGACCTAACACTCTCCTAGCACCTGGGGTGCGTGAAGCTCCTACCACGCCAGGTTCCCGAGTTACCTCATAAGCGTGCTCGAGGTTCATGAAGCTCCTGCCACACCAAGTTCATGGTTCACCTCGCTATCTCATAACACCTGAGGTTCGTGAAGCTCCTGCCATATCAGGTTCACGAGTCACCTCATAAGCATGCTTGAGGTTCATGAAACTCCTGCCATGTCAGATTCATGGTTCACTTTTCTCTTTCATAGCACTTGAGGCTCATTAAGCTCCTACCACGCAAGGTTCACGAGTCACCACATAAGCGTGCTGAAGGTCTATGACGCTCATGCCATGACAGGTTCATGGTTCACCACTCTCACTCATAGCACATGAGCTTCGTGAAGCTCCTGCCATGCCAGGTTCACGAGTCACCTCATAAGTGTGCTCAATTTTCATGAAGCTCCTGCCATGCAAGGATCATGGTTCACCTCTCTCTCTCATAGCACTTGAGGTTCATGAAGCTCCTTCCATGCCAGGTTAATGAGTCACCTCAAAAGCGTGCTTGAGGTTCATGAAGCTCCTTCCACGCCAGGTTTATGGTTCACTTATTTCTCTCATAGTACTTGAGGTTCATGAAGCTCCTGCCATGCCAGGTTCACGAGTCACCTCATAAGTGTGCTCAATTTTCATGAAGCTCCTGCCATGCAAGGATCATGGTTCACCTCTCTCTCTCATAGCACTTGAGGTTCATGAAGCTCCTTCCATGCCAGGTTAATGAGTCACCTCAAAAGCGTGCTTGAGGTTCCTGAAGCTCCTTCCACGCCAGGTTTATGGTTCACTTATTTCTCTCATAGCACTTGAGGTTCATGAAGCTCCTGCCAAGCCAAGTTCACGAGTTACCTCATAAGCGTGCTCAAGGTTTATGAAGCTCCTACCGTCCAGGTTCATAGTCACCACTCTCTCTCATAGCACATGAGCTTCGTGAATCTCTTACCATGCCAGGTTCACGAGTCACCTCATAAGTGTGCTCAATTTTCATGAAGCTCCTGCCATGCAAGGTTCATGGTTCACCTCTCTCTCTCGTAGCACTTGAGGTTGATGAAGCTCCTGCCACGCCAGGTTCATGGTTCACTTCTTTCACTCATAGCACTTGAGGTTCATGATGCTCCTGCCATGCCAAGTTCACGAGTCACCTCATAAGCGTGCTCAAGGTTTATGAAGCTCCTGCCGTCCAGGTTCATAGTCACCTCTCTCTCTCTCTCTCATAGCACAAGAGTTTCATGAAGCTCCTTCCATGCAAGGTTCACGAGTCCACCTCATAAGCGTGCTCGAGGTTCATGAAGCTCCTACCACGCCATGTTCATGGTTCACCTCTCTCTCTCTCTCATAACACCTGAGGTTCGTGAAGCTCCTGCCATACTAGGTTCACGAGTCACCTCATAAGCGTGTTTGAGGTTCATAAAACTCCTGCCATGCTAGGTAAATGGTTCACTTCTCTCTGTCTTATAGCACTTAAGGTTCGTGAAGCTCCTGCCATGCCAGGTTCACGAGTCACCTCATAATCGCACTTGAGGTTCATGAAGCTCCTGCCATGCCAGGTTCATGGTTCACTTCTCTCTCTCATAGCACTTGAGGTTCATGAAGCTCCTTCCATGCCAAGTTCATGGGTCACCTCATAAGCGTGCTCGAGGTTTACGAAGTTCTTGCTGTGCCCGGTTCATGGTTCCCCTCTCTCTCTAAAAGCACCTAAGCTTCATGAAGCTCCTTCCATGCAAGGTTCACGAGTTACCTTATAAGCGTGCTCGAGGTTCATGAAGCTCCTGCCATGCAAAGTTAATAGTTCACCTCTCTCTCTCTCATAACACCTGAGGTTCGTGACGCTCCTGCCCTACCGGGTTTATGAGTCACCTCATAAGTGTGCTTGAGGTTCATGAAGCTCCTACTGCGCTAGTTTCATGGTTCACTTCTCTCTCTCAGAGCACTTGAGGTTCATGAAGCTCCTGCCATGCTAGGTTCAAAAGTCACCTCATAAGTGTGCTTGACGTTCATGAAGCTCCTTCCACGCCAGGTTCATAGTTCACTTCTCTCTCTCATAGCACTTGAGGTTCATGAAGCTCTACCCACGCCAAGTTCACGAGTCACCTCATAAGTGTGCTCGAGGTTTATGAAGCTCCTGCCATGCCAGGTTCATGGTTAACATCTCTCTCTTAGAGCTCCTAAGCTTCGTGAAGCTCCTGCCATGCAAGGTTCACGAGTCACCTAGTAATCGTTCTCGAGGTTCATGAAGCTCCAATCATGCCAAGTTCATGGTTCACCTCTCTCTCTCTCATAACACCTGAGGTTCGTGAAGCTCCTGCCATACCAGATTCATAAGTCACCTCATAAGTGTGCTTGAGGTTCATGAAGCTCCGGCCACGTCAGGTTGATGGTTCACGTCTCTCTCTTATGGCACTTCAGGTTCATGAAGCTCCTACCACGCCAAGTTAATAGTTCACCTCTCTCTCTCATAACACATGAGGTTTGTGAAGCTCCTGCCATACAAGGTTCATGAGTCACCGCATAAGCATGCTTGAGATTCATGAAACTCCTGCCATGCCATTTTCATGGTTCACTTCTCTCTCTCATAGCACTTGAGGTTCGTGAAGCACCTGCTATGCCAGGTTCACGAGTTACTTCATAAGCGTGCTTGAGGTCCATGAAGCTCCTGCCACGCTAAGTTCATGGTTCACCTCTCTCTCTCATAACACTTGAGGTTCATGAAGCTCCTGCCACGCCAGGTTCATGGTTCACATCTCTCTCTCTCATAACACCTGAGGTTCGTAAAGCTCCTGCCATACCAGGTTCACGAGTCACCTCATAAGCGTGCTTGAGGTTCATGAAGCTCCTACCACGGTAGGTTCATCGTTCACTTCTCTCTCTTATAGCACTTGAGGTTCCTGAAGCTCCTGTCATTCCAGGTTCACGAGTCACCTCATAAGCGTACTTGAGGTTCATGAAGCTCCTGCCATGCAGGTTCATGGTTCACTTCTCTCTCTCATAGCACTTGAGGTTGATGAAGCTCCTTCCACGCCAACTTCACGGGTCACCTCATAAGCGTGCTTGTGGTTTATGAAGCTCTTATCATGCCAGGTTCATGGTTCACTCTCTCTCTCATAGCACATGAGCTTCATGAACCTCCTTCCATGCATGGTTCATGAGTCACCTCATAAGCGTGCTCGAGGTTCATGAAGCTCCTGCCATGCCAAGTTTATAGTTCTCCTCTCTCTCTCTAATAACACATGAGGTTCGTGAAGCTTCTGCCATACCAGGTTCATGAGTCACCTCATAAGCATCCTGCCATGCCAGGTTCATGGTTCACTTCTTTCTCTCATAGCACTTGAGGTTCATGAAGCTCATGCCACGCTAGGTTCACGAGTCACCTCATAAGCGTGCTTAAGGTTCATGAAGCTCCTGCCCCGCCAGGTTCATGGTTCACTTCTCTCTCTCATAGCACTTGAGGTTCATGAAGCTTCTGCCACACCAGGTTCACGAGTCACCTCATAAGCGTGCTCGAGGTTTATGAAGCTCATGCCATGCCAGGTTCACGGTTCACCACTCTCTCTCATAGCACCTGAGCTTCGTGAAGCTCCTGCCATGCTAGGTTCACGAGTCACCTGATAAGTGTGCTCGATTTTCATGAAGCATCTGCCACGCAAGGTTCATGGTTCACCTCTATCTCTCTCTCTCACAGCACTTGAGGTTCGTGAAGTACCTGCTATGCCAGGTTCACGAGTCATCTCATAATTATACTCGAGGTTCATAAAGCTCCTGCCACAGCAAGTTCTTGGTTCACCTCTCTCTCTCATAACACCTGAGGTTCATAAAGCCCCTGTTATACCAGGTTCAAGAGTCACCTCATAAACGTGCTTGAGGTTCATGAAGCTCCTGCCACGCCAGGTTCATGGTTCACTTCTCTCTCTTATAGCACTTGAGGTTCATGAAGCTCTATCCATGCTAAGTTTACGAATCACCTCATAAGCATACTCAAGGTTTATGAAGCTCCTGTCGTGCCAGGTTCATGGTTAACATCTCTCTCTTAGAGCACCTGAGCTTCGTGAAGCTCCTGTCATGCAAGGATCACGAGTCACCTCATAATCGTGCTCGAGGTTCATGAATCTCCTACTACGCCAAATTCATGGTTCACATCTCACTCTCTCATAACACCTGAGGTTCGTGAAGCTCCTATCATACCAGGTTCACGAGTCATCTCATAAGCGTGCTTGAGGTTAATGAAGCTCCTTCCGCGCCAGGTTGATGGTTCACGTCTCTCTCTCAGAGCACATGAGGTTCATGAAGCTCATGTCATGCCATGTTCATGAGTCACCTTATACGCATGCTCGAGGTTTATGAAGCTCATGCCATGCCAGGTTCTTGGTTCACCACTCTCTCTCATAGCACCTGATCTTCGTCAAGTTCCTGCCATGCCAGGTTCACGAGTCACCTCATAAGTGTGCTCGATTTTCATGAAGCACCTGCCAGGCATGGTTCATAGTTCACCTCTCTCTCTCTCTCATAACACTTAAGGTTCATGAAGCACCTGTTATGCCATGTTCCCGAGTCACCTCATAAGCGTGCTTGAGGTTCATGAAGCTCCTGCCACGCAAGGTTCATGGTTCGCTTTTCTCTCTCATATCACTTGAGGTTCGTGAAGCTCCTGCTATGCCAGGTTCACGAGTCATCTCATAAGCGTGCTGGAGGTTTATGAAGCTCCTACCATGCCAAGTTCATGGTTCACCACTCTATCTCATAACACCTGAGGTTTGTGAAGCTCCTGCCATACCAGGTTCACGAGTCACCTCTTAAGCGTGCTAGAGATTCATGAATCTACTGCCACGCCAGGTTTATGGTTAACTTCTCTCTCTCATAACACTTGAGGTTCTTGAAGCTCCTGCCATGCCAGGTTCACGAGTCACCTCATAAGTGTGCTCCAGGTATATAAAGCTCCTTCCATGCCAAGCGCATGGTTCGCCTATCTCTCTCTCGTTGCACCTGAGCTTCGTGAAGCTTCATCTATGCCAAGTGCATGAGTTACCTCATAAGTGTGGTCGAGGTTCATGAAGCTCCTACCATGCCAGGGTCATGGTTCACCTTTCTCTCATAACACCTGAGGTGCACGAAGCTCTTGTCACGTCAGGTTCATGAATCACCTCATAAGCATGCTCGAGGTTCAGGAAGCTCCTGTGACTCCAGGTTCATGGTTCACCCCTCTCACTCATAGCACCTGAGGTTCGTGAAGCTCCTTTCATGCCAGGTTCACGAGTCACCTCATAAGCATGCTTGAGGTTCATAGAGCTCCTTAAACACCAAATTCATGACTCACCTCTCTCTCACCAAGGATCACGAAGTTCCCTTGAAGAAGGATTCGTGAGTTTAGTCTCTATCATCATACCTATGGTTCCTAGAGTTCCTGGAACAACAAGTGCATTTGTCACCTGTCAGCTTTTAAAGAGCACAAAGGTCCCTAACACAGGGTTTGTGAGAATTCTACCAGTGATATTCGTGATTTGCATGAATTTGAAAATAACAGGTAAGTGAATCACCTTTTAATACTTGTACTTGTAATAGTTCTCTCAAAGCAATTTCACAGGTAGAGTCATGAATAACCAAGGCCTGTGAGGATCTTTACCTTAAACATCACACTAATAACTGATGATAAATTAGCTATCTAAGAAAGACCATAAAGTCTGAATCTATGAAACTCGAGTTCCGAGGTTTAGGGATAGCTAAGGTTCATAATTAAGAAAAAAACCTGGAAAGTTCAAGGTTCACTAGTTCACTAGTTTACCATGAAGCAGATCTAGTTGAGGTTCGAGATTCTAGGATTCAAGCATCGACGAACCAGAATAGAACGACCCGAGGTCTAAGTGGGCATCTACCAAAATCATCACTTAATCAACACGACTTGATTCCTATCAAGATTGTCATTACATGTAAGATCTAAACTTAACTAACTTGGTTCCATGGTATTATTATATATTCTTGAACCTAGTTTCAGGATACCTAGATACTTACTACTGTCTTGACAAATATTCTATGCTGCAATCAAACCTGATAACATGTTATTTTTAATTATGAAATAAGATTGTGTGCCTATGAGGGGCCTATGTGTGCCATTACTTATCAGATATCCTATGGGACACTGTTAAGGTTCATATGCATCCAAGAAGCTATACTATATGTGTATATAACATGGTAGGAAGTACACATGACGCTATCTATATGCATAATTAACATGTTAACATACATATATATATGTGCACAAAATATTATTAAGAAAAGCATGAATGTTAAAAGGAAGCATTCATACAATTAGAGTAAAGTAAAAGGAAACCCTATTTAGTTACAACTTTCAAGAATTTCAAAGGAGTCTGTACCCTCATTTAAAAATTTAACGTGGCATTGCCACAAACCATTAGATATCAATTATAATAAGCCGTGATTTTCTGGCCCTATCTTTGAGCTAGGCATATGCACCTAAGCTTCTTTCATGACTTCCTCCTGGATCTTCTCAGTTGTTGCTAGGGGCTTGGAGGTCTCATTGTTCGTCTCTTTCTCTTTCTGGCTGTCAGCAACTATGGCAACAACTTCGTCTCCCATCAGGGTCCAATCGAGAGTTGGGAAAAGTTCAAGACTGGTTGAAATATAATCTTTAATGGCGTGGTTNCTGCTAGGGGCTTGGAAGTCTCATTGTTCGTCTCTTTCTCTTTCTGGCTGTCAGCAACCATGGCAACAACTTCGTCTCCCATCAGGGTCCAATCGAGAGTTGGGAAAAGTTCAAGACTGGTTGAAATATAATCTTTAATGGCGTGGTTATAGCCATCATAATATTTGATCTTCTCCCGATCGACCCTACATCTCTTATAGGTTTTGACAGCAATGTTCAGGGTGCTTACCTTCTCCTAGAGTCCTATCACTGTGGAGGCAAGCTTTTCCTTCTCTCTTGTCTCGTCAACCACAACGGAATCCAACTTCTTCTTTTTTTTCCCATAGGGCTTCACTGGTCTAGAGTTTGATGACGACTTCTCTCAGTGTCTTCTCCTCCTCCTCCTCCATGATTTGAACCTTGTTTTCAACAACTTAAGCTCTTCCCTGAGCTTCTGGTCCCCACGTGCAGCTTCTACGATCCTATCATCGAACTTTAGCTTCAAGAATAGGCTCTGGGGCTGGCATATGTTATTGCCCTTGACGCATCTACCAACTTCAGCATGTTCCATTCTTCCCTAACACCTGCATGCATGTGGCTCTCTAGGAAATCAGTGAGATATAGGAAGAACTGAGGAGTTTCAGGTTCGATGATCTCTTAGGAGGCAGGAAGCTTGGGCTTCTTTGATGGTTTTGAACCTGAGATTCGTGAAGGCTCCAGAGACATTCTTCTTTTGAACAAGGAAGAAGACTTCTCTGCCATAGGTGATGATGCCTTACCCCTACTCAACGGGGTGGTAATGAGAGCAACATCTGAGTCCATCTCATCCTTATAGAGTTCTAAATACTTCACTAATTGTTTCAAAAATCTCAGTACACCGGAAGCCATCCCTGCAGAGTTCACAAAGATGAGATAATATGTCAGAACAGTGCCAACCAGAAAGACGCAAATATGGTGAACTATAATGCATAAATGATAGTCAGATATCGATGCATGAGACATAAATAACAAGATCAATATGAAGTATAAACCTATATCTAGGGAGACCTCGCCATCGACATCATCCCAACCAATCAATGTCGAGGGGTCGTCTACCACTACAACTTTCAACTTATGTAAATTTTGGAGGGTCAACAACCTAGCACCGTCTCCTAGTTAGGACGCCACTTTTAAGGCTCTCTTTGCTCTTTCTAGCTTTGATCCTGAAAAGGGAGGTCTACTTCAGGATTTATATGGGGATCATCAATTAAAGCTAATGTTAGAGAGGTTCATTGATGAAGCTTAGTTTCTTAGATAAAGAATGAATGAGAATCTACACTTACCAGGGGAGATGTTGAAATCTTACCTATATGTGGGGCAGTCGTAGAAGTATACAAAGTGCTCATACCACCCCGACATATGATCTTTATTATCCTTTATAAACTTGTTCACATAGGTAGGCCATATGACAATGTAGAAGCTACCAACCTTTTTCCATGTCTCCTTCAATTTATTAAAATATCATCATTCTAGGGATTTTAATCTCACACAAAATTCCTTGTCATAGATTAAAAACATACAGATGACCATCCAATAAGAGTTGGGTGTTAGTTGATGGCCTGCAATGTCATAAAAGCCCAAAATCTCTATTAGGAAAGGGTGAAGTGGTAGGCTTAATCCTAACTTAAAATAAGCTGTGGAGAGCATAGCCTGAGGAATGGATTTGTGAGGTTTAAAGTTAACGAACCTGTAACACCTCTCCCCAGGTTGAGGAACCACTAGTCGACCCCCAAGGTTACAGGTTCCTAGCAGGTTGGCCAACTTGACAACTATCACTTGGTAGTCCATCTGTTCACAACATAGTTTCGTTTTCTTTATCTATGAGGGTACTCCCTCGACTCTGTTTTGCTTTCGCTGTGGTTCCTCTCACTTTGTTCAAGAATATCTAGGAAAGATTCATCTTTTTCTAGCAACAGACTTAGAGGGTGGACTTGGTCGGAAAATTTTTTGAGGCATTGCTTTCTTCCTCAGTTGTATCAGTAAGAGGTATGACATTTAGGGATAAAGGTCCATGTTTAGAGGTTTATGTTTCTTCCTTAAAGGATACTGGTCTTATGGCTATTTTGGCTTCTTCTGGGTTAATTATCAAAGCTTTAGATCTGGTTCTATTACTAAGTTTGGGATTCCAACAGTTATTATAATAATTGATAAAGGTAAAGTAAAAGATGAGTGAAGATCCTGTGAGGCTGTTGGAGCTGAGGAAGATAATTGATCTGTCATCTGCATAATGGTGGAGTACATCATTGTCAAGCTCAATTGGACTCAAGTTCAAGAATGTGGCAGAGATGTAACAAGAGTTAGTGAACCTCAAGTTCATGATCTGTTAACCTAAAATTGGTATCAGAGGTTTTGCTAATGATAATTACCCATTGTTCCTGGGTAAAATAAGAATGTTATAGGTTCAGGGTTGAACCTCAAGTTCGAGGTTCCATGGTGAACCTTGAAGTGGGTTTGGTCATGAGGATAAGGGCTCTGAGTATCTGGGGATATGATAGAGTGCTAAATCTCATGGGTTGGTTTTGGTTTTTTCTTGAACACATTACGGAATCACCAATCGATTCTTTAACAGTAGATTGAGGGGGTAATTCATATCGTGAGAATTTTTATCCGGGGTTGTACATTCAATGGCGCCTAGGGTTCTATCTCAAAAGTACATAACAATGAAATATAAATGCATAAATTTAAATATGAACACCGATCTAATGGATATGCATGGTCGATTCTAATAGCTACAAATAGAGATTCATCCATGTGTGAAAACAGCTCGTACATTGAAAATCGGTGCGATGTATGCGAAGAGACGTACTTGTGAATCAGAGTGTGGGCATGATGGAGGTATATAGATAAAGGCATCAACACAAACATGCAACCCACAGTGAATATGGTATTGATATGAGTATTACCGAATCACGGTGAAGACGAGCATAGATATCACACATAAGTTTTTCTATCGGAACATATATGTACACCTACCAAAGGTATGTGAGTATGTCTCGATATGTGTGCAGGCATGCATTCATAGTGGGTATATGATGATATAAACAATATGTAATGAGAGAGGTGAGTACTTTTACCTGGATTAAGATTGAAGCCCTGTAGGAGTCTGATATGTTTCGATTGGATCAAGAGGCTGCCTGAGTCTTCTACCTTCGAGGGAGAAAGAGTAGCTCTAGAGTCGTTTATGTAAATAAAAGATAAAAATGAGTAAAGTCGTGAGGTGTATGAATATATAGACTATTGGAACATAAGGGCGTGTGACAGGTGGCATGAGATGATTGGAGCAGCGAAATGGATGATCATTAATTCAAAGGGGTTTATGAACCAAGTTACTCGGTATTTTAAGAGGAAATTTAAGAGACTTAATTTGAAATTTGAATTTTAAGTTAATACATATTCCTTATCTATATCTCTTCATTCTATTCTGTATTTAATTTATTCTAAAAAGCCTATTTCAGGATTAAGACATGTACAACTAGGAGCCTAACGAGGTACGAGGTTCCAATGCCTGAACCTGTGAGGTTCATAAGTGAAGCTCTCCAAATAACATGTTGCAACTGTAGACTATGATTATGAGGATTCTATGATGATTCCCTTGTTTCCTACGGTGAGTTAGCTCATGTAGGCTTAGGGATGAGGTGTTAAATCTTTCATTCCCAGATTCATTGAGACGAGATTCTAGAGAGTTACGTATGGAGGATAGCCATAATGTTCCCCTTGCATTCCAAGACATCGAGGAACCTAGGGGTAGTTATTGTGCCTAAAATTAATTATGGGCATAATTTGGGCTCATAATGACTAATTTGGAACCTTAACATAGGGAGGTTCAGTGATAGACAGAGGTTCTGCTGTTGAAGCTCTATAGATGCCTGAAGCACAAGGTCTAGAAATACATGAGGTTCACTCATGGATGAGTTTTACCAGTGTTAAGGTATAAAATATTGAGGTTCGAGCTTCGAGGATCCGAGCTTCGAGGGTCTGAGGTTTAAGGTTCGAGGTTCATACATCTAATAGCAGGCAGTCTAAACAGATAAGGGTGACTTCCTAAACTTTAAGAGCACGTTGTTGGAGGCTTATATGGACATTATCATGAAAAATATAACCTAATTACTGTCATATATCATATATATAACATATGTATAATCCTATACATGTTATATGCATTTTGCCGCCCAAACAAAGGTTGAATGGCAGTACGACTCTACATGAACCTCCAAGCAAACATCTATTTAGCTTCAACGTCTACAAAATAGTACTTGGATCATTACAAACAACCTAAAACGTGGCTAATCTCTGCAAATCGTAAGCCCACGACCCATAGAACTACATACAGACGTGATTCCCTATAAATATGGGATATGTAGGCCATTTATCGGTGATGATCATTCGAGTATGGAGGCTTGCACGAAGCTGCACCACCCCTAATGCATCGGAATACTAACAAATTCATTCCAAACAATGATCTAAAATCACATTCCCATGTACTAGGGAAGCTCGGCTGTGAACCTTTTTTGTAGTTGAGATGGACGCTATCATCGACATATTTTCTAGGGGTGTTGGTTAAACTCCTTCATAACACCAGTCATTACCAGGCTTCCATCTTTCTTGCTTGAAATTATGCATGCCTCTATTGTGAAATACACATTATTTCTATCATCACACATTTGGCTAATGCTTAATAAATTGTGTCTTAAGCCATCAACCAATACAATAGGTTTTATGATGACATTGTCTTTTAAAATAAAGCCATATCCAATGGTGTAACGCTTGCTTTCATCTCCAAAAGTCACTTCAGGCCCAACTCTCTCCTTAAACCGTGTGAGCAGGGATTTATATCCAGTCATGTGTCTTGAACACCTACTGTCCAAGTACCAATGATTCTTTCTTTTTACACATCCAAAAATAATTAAGTTGATTTTGGTACCAAGTTGTCTTGGGTCCTTTCTTATTAGTTGCTACCTTTCTCTTAGTCTCCAACTTTTGCTACTTTAGTTTAAGTGGTTTTATCACCAATCTAACTTTAGGTGTTGGTTCTTCACTTCAGGATTCTCAGTGCTAATGCTTGAATTATTCATGCTTGCAGGATTAATAATATTAGATGCATGAATGTTGGCATTTAAGTTCCAGGGCATACCAGGCATATTCATGTTAGTATATACAAGGTATAGATTAAACATGTTGTAATAACCCATATTTTTGACACTTGATATTATTAAGAATTTTTGGAAATTTTTTTTAATTTTATGAATAAGCAATTTTATGAATTTATTTTTCATAAGGTACTTGAGATGTGAGGTCATATTATTAATATACGGGGTATTCAAAAATATGTGTATCGGTGTTACGGTAGCATACATAATAAATATAGGACTAATAATTATTTTTAGTCTAACAAAATAAATTTGGAATCCGGGTGAAAGTCGTAACAGAGTTTGAGAGACGGTGTAAGTGAATAGTATTTATCCGGAGAATTGTTTCGTAAATTCTCGAAATAATTAAAAGGCTTTTAATTTTATAATAATGATTCATAATAGAATTATAAAATGAGAATTTGATATTTTAAAACTTAAGTTTATCGGATGAATAAAGTACAAGAACGAGAGATTAAAATGTCGTCGGGAAATTACGCGACTACCACACAAAGCTAGGGGACACATAAAAGAAAGAAAAATTAGCCAACACCCATTCATTTCATTTTGCCGATTGTGGGAGAGAGGGAGAGAGGGAGAGAGAGAGAAGTGAAGAATGGAGAGATTTATTCATAACTTGCTCGATTCTTGTCAGAATCGATTGATTTCGGTGTCGTTGTTCACCTCTCTTCGTTCCCGTTCTTCCCTAGCCATCATCTTCATCACCAACACCACTTTTCGCCATGATTTGTTGAAGAGCAAGGGCTGCGTTTTTGGGGGATAATCATAGGCTTGCTTGTTCATTATGTTCTATAGCTCAAATCGAAGGTATAACCCTCCTCTTGCTTAATCTTGAATCTTACATCATTCCATCCATGAAATCTCTAGTTATGATCCAAAGTGTGATGAACATGAATAGTAACTCCGAAAATAAATATTTATTTTCTTTGATTCTTGAGTTGCTTTGGGTTAGATGATGATTGTTATAGCTTATATATATTATGGGTAGTATGGATTAAGCTTGGTTAATCCAAGAAATGCATGGTTTATTAATTTGATGTTAAACTCTTAGTTCATAAATTTTGTTAGTTAAATGGCTTGGGATGGATGTATGATGTAGTATGTGCTTGAAGGAGGAGTTTGGGATTGCTTGTTGGTTGAATTGAAGTAGAATAGAAATGGAAAACGATGAGAAAACAAACGTAACCATGCCATTTTTTTCTTTACCTTTCTGTTGTAACTGTCGAGAAATATCTTGGAACATTTTTCATATGGTATGAGTAGTTTGATGAGATGACTGGATAGTAGTTAGTCTCTAGATCGTTTGAGCACTAATTTTGCGTCATTCGGAGTTACGAGCCAAAAGTTATGGTCGATTTAGTAACGGTAGCGCAGAAAATGAAAATCCTGTTTTCCTTAAAATTTGAAGCTATGATCACCCTAGTTAGGGGATTCCATAAATCATGAAACTTTTATTTTAAATACTAGGAACACCAGAGATTACCTGGGAAGAATAATTGGATTAAAACGAGTAAAATCTGATTTATTAAAATTGGTATAGTGCAAGTCATGTAACCATAAATCACAGAAATGGTAATTCTGGAGCCACTATTTTGGATGAATTGTTCGGATGACTTAAACTATTTATGGGCTGAGGATTTTCTGGGTCTATGTTCTTATTTGAGTCTAGTTTGCGTAGCCTCAAATGGTGAGTCAATTGGATTAACGAGCTAGGAGATATAGCTATTTTAGTAAAGGTTATTCATAACCTACGAATTGCTTAAACATTGAATTTTGGAGAATTGTTTCACCTAGCTAACAACCTTAGCTCGAATTGAAATTTTTATGTCATATTTAGTACAAAGATGATCACAAAGAAAGATTCATGTCAAATGGATTAATTTCCAATTTATTAAAAATGCTAGAAAACAGGGTGTTGAAGTGAAATGAACATGAGGAAATGTTAAACAACCGTTTTGGGAGTTGGCTTCGAGCAAGTTAGAGGACTTTTCTCGAGTCGGTCAAGTAACGAAAGTTGTTGAGGAATACTATGACTACATGTTGGTGTAGAGAAACTGATTAAAAATCATTCGCTTTACAAATTGCTAAAGTAGGCCCGAGGAGGTGAAATATCAAGTAAAATAAGATTTAATAAAACTAGCAAGTGCAAATTGTAATGACCATAATTGGAATCGATATAGGTTTGGGGATTAGTATCGAGGTCCTGACATAACAATGTCGTAATTAGTTAAACAATTCGATTTTGTTCATTAGTAGTTAAGTTAGAACTTTCTTTAAGAGAACTAATCTAGATTATTATATCTATTGATATGACTACCAGGAACGAGAGGAACTTTGGATATGCATCATGGACACCAGGCAAGATTCCTAACACTATTTTCAAATTCTATTACAGAATATTTTGATTCCTGTATATGCAAGTATCTTGAGTCCTTGAAATCTTTGACTTTATAATAAGTTCTTCGAATATAAAGTTTTGTTATGTTTTGAACTACTCAGCTCATTGGTGTTGTTGAAAATGAACATTGCCCTTTCACCTTGAACTGTTTTGTTCCTTTATAATTTGATTCTTCTGCTACTCTGAACTTCTCGAAAAGTTAGAGTATGCATGTAACCAGATTGGACATCTGCTTTGTGTGTCGAGTTACCTTTCAGGGTACTCGATGGTTAACCGGGGAGAGCGGGTATTTTCTTGACGGTAGTCGATAACTATCAATATTATTTTGATTCAAAATGTATTGATGATTATTTAATGATCACTAAGGATCATCCACTAAATTATTTTAAATAATTATTTTAATTATTTAAATAATATTTAACTATTAATTAAATATTATTTAAAAGGGTTGAATACCATTTCAACATTAATGAATTATTTGAAATTCATTTTGAAGGTTATTTAAATACTATTTAATATTATTTAAATATTATTTAAATATTACGAAGCATTCAAAACTAGATCATTTAAGTATATTTATATTCTATTAATTGTTTTAAATAATATTAAATATTATCTTAATATTATGGATATCAAAAGACAATTATTGTCAACTTATTTTATCCGAAACAATATTTAAAAATTATTTTACTCTGATTATTTTTAATCATCCCGAGCTACTGAGATTCGAGGGTTAATAGAGTACCCTAATCACTACTAAAATATTTTGATGATCTCTAAAAAATATTTTGGAGCTTTCAAAAACTCTTTAAATATTATTTTTAATTAAATATAGATTATTTAATTAACAATAAAATATTCTGTGAATATTTTCGGGTAACAATACCACACTAGGGAATGAATGAATAATCTTGACATTCTTCCCATATATACTTGGGTCTTTCGGGACTTATATTTGGTTCTAATTCAATACTCTTCATTAAAGTTATTATATTTTAATATAGCGACTCCCCGGTCATGTTCTTGAGTCTTCTTGATTCAATTGCTTTTATCTTATTGATTAGTTGACTGAGAGTCAACCCACATATATACGAGATTACTTCCACATAATTCCGGAAGTGAATCCATTATCTGATGTTGAAATCTTACAGAAGATTGTTGTTATTTTGGAAGGTTGGATTAAATTCCCTTCCATACCTGTTGATTTGATTAAATCCTAGCGATGATTGTTGTTATTNTAATCACTACTAAAATATTTTGATGATCTCTAAAAAATATTTTGGAGCTTTCGAAAACTCTTTAAATATTATTTTTAATTAAATATAGATTATTTAATTAACAATAAAATATTCTGTGAATATTTTTGAGTAACAACCCCACACTAGGGAATGAATGAATAATCTTGACATTCTTCCCATATATACTTGGGTCTTTCGGGACTTANCGGGTAACAATACCACACTAGGGAATGAATGAATAATCTTGACATTCTTCCCATATATACTTGGGTCTTTCGGGACTTATTTCTGGTTCTAATTCAATACTCTTCATTAAGGTTATTATATTTTAATATAGCGACTCCCCGGTCATGTTCTTGAGTCTTCTTGATTCAATTGCTTTTATCTTATTGATTAGTTGACTGAGAGTCAACCCACATATATACGAGATTACTTCCACATAATTCCGGAAGTGAATCCATTATCTGATGTTGAAATCTTACAGAAGATTGTTGTTGTTCTGGAAGGTTGGATTAAATTCCCTTCCATACCTGTTGATTTGATTAAATCCTAGCGATGATTGTTGTTATTCTGGAAGGTTGGATTAAATTCCCTTCTAGACTTGTTGATTTTTAAATTATTCAAAGGGGACTGGAGATAAAAGTGTAAGAGACTTGTGTGTGACACAGTCCATCTAGCGTAAGAGGTCGATTGACGCACGGTCCAGCATTTAAAGGCCCAGGTGTTGCCTAGGGTGATGACCAGTTGAGGATCATCCTTCTGCTAGTAGAAAAGGTTACTTAACTATTGTACTATACGACTGATCATCGTGTACAATAGGCGTGGTGAATGCTCCATATAGTCTCATTCTTCCAATTGGAATTTGACATTAACACTGTAATAAAGGCATAGTTGCTAAGTTACTGATAGTGTTAATGGGAACTTTTGAACTTTCATTGGTTCTACACCATAACGAAAGCCATGGTGCTAAGTTATTGATAGTGTTAATGAGAACTTTTGAACTTTCATTGGTCCTACACTATAACGAAAGCCAAGGTGCTAAGTTACTGATAGTGTTAATGAGAACTGTTGAACTTTTATCGATTCTTTTCGCAGTATCTTTACCTGCTTTCTTATTGATTTCTAAATGAATAAACACTATAACTGATGTCATCGTGCTAAGTTACCGATATTGTCATTCCACAATTTTGAACTTAAATTCTTGTACTGCAATAACTCGAACTGCATACTTATTTTTAGTACCTTCTTGCATCGTAAACTCTGATTCATTTATTGTCGAAATATATCTCGCTAAACTTTCTGCAGAAAAAATATTGCAAATTATCTACTGATATTGTTGGACATAGGGTTGGTATAAATATTGGTTACCACCCTTTTCTTGGTGCAAATTACAAAATATTCTAATATATATCTTGCTGAGCATTCTTTGGCTCATTCTTGCTTTTTGTAAACTTTAAATCTTGCAGTAAGACTTGTCCATGGGATGCAAAGGAAAGAAGAGGCTCGNTATCTTGCTGAGCATTCTTTGGCTCATTCTTGCTTTTTGTAAACTTTAAATCTTGCAGTAAGACTTGTCCATGGGATGCAAAGGAAAGAAGAGACTCGGGTTTGAGTTAGTCAGGTTCAAGGCTTCTACAACTGGTGTAAGCTAGATAGGATTTCAATTTAGAATCCTAATACTTATTGTAAAATATGAAATGTAATAATAAATGTTGAAACAGTGTTTACTTCTAATGTAATTTTAGGTAGAGGTTATGTTATTAGTATAAGATCCTGAGTTTATAGTTGGATTATAATAACTGTTATTATTTTAAGTTCGTTTTCTGAGACTATGGCTCGAGTTGTGTATTTGGATTAGGGTCACCAGGATATGTTGTGATATAATTGTTAAGCAGGTGAGTAATTTATTATTGGAATTGGATCGTGATGACACAGATCCCTAACCCCGGATCTGGGGGTGTCACAGAGATGGTATCAGAGCTCTGAGTCATAGTACTTAGATACGAGAGAGTTAAGAGTTATATATATAAAAGGAGGAAGTAAGAGCTCATATAGAGTTCATTATTGGACTACCGGATGTAGTTCCAACAAATAAGATAGAACCGTGACAATTACCTTAGGTTATTAATGTCAAGATCATGGAGAACCTTTTAGGTTATAATTTTGTGCCGGAGTCGAGGAATTGTTTCGAAATAGGCAATGACCCTGTATTTGCAAGACTAACGAGAAGTATTATGGATCTAAGGATATTATTGATATTTGTTTGAGGATGAGGAATACGAAGATTTTGTTGAGGATTCTTTAAGAATAAAAAGTAGAGCATCAATTTAGATGATGTATGGTATGCATACAATGTAGAGTCACAACAAAGAGTAAGATACACACTTGACGTAGTTTTGAGTATATTAAGGATTTTGGATTAAAGTAAGCCCTTGGGGTAGCGATGACCGCCACATTACAAATATGATGGCTAGACTAACCAATATAGATGAGATATTGAATAAGTACTTNTGGCTAGACTAACCAATATAGATGAGATATTGAATAAGTACTTGTACGAAGCTCCTTCTTTCAAAAAGTGGAATTCTGTACCAGAGACCAGTCTGAGTAGTCATTGATGATAAAATGGTTTGAATTGAGATTGATAGTCCGAGGAAGTGACCGTCAATAATGTTGTTGACTGACTTTAAGGATATTCGAGAGTACATATATATATAGTGACTCTAGTTATCACCCTTTTGATATACATTATGTTTTGGATGAATGACT
>QRFB01005162.1:10485-30167 GCA_008931105.1 Oenanthe javanica
AAGAAAGATCACCATAGCCCCTTCAAGAGAGGTCACTAGTGGTGCAATGGGGTTTCATAAATCCCCAACCTCAATTGAATCTATCAAAATATTTGACTTTGATAAATGAATTGCTTCAGGAATAGATTCAATGAGTTCCTGATCATCTAAGATGATTTGTTCCACTAGGAATCCAGATATGTTCCATCTGGGGAGGAAGACAAGGATCTATAATGTAGCAAATGATCCAAGTTTCATCCTCACGCCTATGAAGGCAGTTGATTCAGTCAGAATCATCAATCATCCTTCCTTCATTTATATAGAAGTTAGAATAATTACTTCCGTCAATTCATCTTTAGTGTGTGACAATCCTTACAGTGTATTTGAACATATACATTTATGGTTTGCATTGTTTGAAAGTGTCCAGATGAAGTTGACTCTTTACAAATGGTCTTGGCTGACAGGCCGAATTCAATAGACTCATCATGTTAAGATGAAGAACTTAGTTATTGTTTTGCCATTTGCAAATCTATATCCTTTTGGGAGGATATAAATTAGTTAACAGTTGCCTTGGTTTCAATTTCTCTTTCTAACTAGAGGTAGAGCTGCTGGTTCACTCATAGATACTTCCTTATCTAGTGCACTAGAGGCACTTACTCACTCACCCTCTTTAGTTGATAATAATTTTCTTTTCAGGGGTTTAGTAGATGAAGTTGTATCTGTTTGAGTGTATGTGGTTCTATGTTCTGTGTTAGAGATTGTAGGTTTTCAATCTCTTGATCTTGGCCTATAGTCACTGAGAGCTCAATATATCAATTTTAATATTTTGATACCAATTGATTAGATAATATATCAAGATCGAGATTACCTACTTTATCTCGAGTCGATTGCTCTTGTTCGGCAAGTATTATCACTAAAAACACCAAAAATCAAAAACTCTTCAGAAAATTTTGAAAATAAAAGTATGTTGAAAAGTTTGTGATTTAGAACACATATATAATTTTATTATTAGTGATTTTCAGATAAACAATATATATTATCACTAACAACAAAAATCACAATTAATTGCAATGAAATAATAACAAACTATCAATACATGATAATTATCAATAATTTTAAAAGGAAAGTAATTATGCTCCTAATATCTCACCGAATTAAAATTATGAAACTAATAAACATTGAATTGCTTCAATTCATAATTTTAATAAGATAAAATAATTTCACTAAATACTACATATCCATAAGATTGAATATTAGTATATAACTTCTTATGCTATATCTAATAATTATCACTCAAACATATGATAATTATACTCATAACAATTATCAGTGATATATATAAGCTCGAGAAAGTAGTTGAAAAGAAATTCACAAGCCCTTTAAATATTGACATTTAATACTTATGATTCTTATAACAATTTCTCGCAGACAAAAACAAATTTTACAAATATTTCTAGGTATATAAAATATTGAGAATTTTATACACATAACTTAAAAAATACTTCGCCATTGAATATTATTGAATTTTGAAATATGTATTGATTACTTAGAATAGAAATTCTAAATAATATCACTAATATTAAAAGTTTCATAATTATTTGTAACAAAAACATTTAAAAATATCAGAGAAAAATATTAACTGATACTCATAAATATTTAACATTCAAATAATCATGTTGCATATTATTTTAATTCATTTAATTCATGAGACTGATATGACATCGAATTGTCTGACATCATAATTTAAATCAATTAAGATAATATTCAAAATTATGCTAGAATTGAACAACTAATTACCACACATGCACATAACATTGTAAACATGATAATTAAAGTAGTAGCAATAAGCACGAATTACTGGATTTCAAATAAATTCACAAGTCCTTTCAATATTGAAAATTTAACACGTGTGAACTCATTTGAGAATTCCTTGCATATGAGATTTTCAACAAATATGCAAATAAATAATATCCCAACTTAGATAAAATGAATTCATCAAGTTATTTAGTAAATATCTCCAAGTAATTCTACTAATGACTACACTCGAAAGAAATGATACCTGGTGTCCATGCGTTTGTTCCGTTAGTGGTGTAGAGATTATCCAGCAGAGTTGATGTAATTTGACAGCTTCTAGGAATTACATCTTTGTCTTTCTTATAACCTGCATTATCTATATCTATATAGCCAATTAGGTTAAACCTAGTATCTTTAGGGTACTTGATTCTAAGAATTGGTAATCCCTTAAGATATCTAACAATTCATATCTTAGCTATAAGATTAGATTCTTTAGTATCCACTTGGAAACTTGCACATAGACATATTGAGAATAAAATATATGGCCTTTATGCACTTGAATAAATAATGAATTGATCATACCTCTATAGCTTGTCACTTCAGTTATATACCTGATTTTCCCTGATCAAGTTTAGTAGTTTGTTGGCAAGAAGTCTTGGCAGGTCTAGAATCTTCCGAATTTCACATCTTCAAAAGATCCTTGACTTACTTTAATTGCCATCATTCTTTTTAATTACTTATAATCCAAAAAGAATTACAACTCTTCCAACATGATCATCTTGTACCTACTCTGCATTAACTTAGCAAAAATCTATTGCCAAAATTTTCATTAGTAGACCCACATATAATATAATCATGGTATACTTGCAATATTATTACATTATGTGTGTGCCTTGTATTATATATATATATATATATATATGTATATGTATAACAATCTTAATAAAATCATTTTCACATAATTATCAGTTAGAGTGTCATACTATGTCCTAGACGATTGCTTGATTTCCTACCTCCGTCATAGAGAGCTTGTGAAGAGAATGATATACAAATTCCAATGGATATGCAACTTCAAGGTCCAGGAGTTGTTGTACACCAACTTTTACTTCTTACTCACCATTCAGGAGTGTACTTATTCACATTTATCTAATAGATATTCATGCTTGAATGCTCAACAGGTGCTAGGAATATTACTGCTAGGTCATCAACTTGTTCAGCCCTAAAAGTATCAAGTCTCGTCTCTGGTGCTTGTAGTTAGATCTTGAAAATCCTTAAGATTCTTTTTTCATCATCATCGATACCTTCTACTTTATTGTAACCTGTAGCAACCAGTTTGGCTATGTCCCTCGTAACAATGCCAATAATCATCCAGTCTCTGAAAACCCTTACAATACCAAATGCCGCCTTGTCATGTGGTCTAGTTTCCAGATTCAATAGATTCTGCCCTCAAACTGATTTAGATAATCTTGTATTGCAATCACCCAATATGGATCAATCAGTGCTTATTAAATCTTATTTAAGATACCAACTATTAACAAATATTCTTTTCCAAGAATAACCATTTACTTTGCATAGCACTTATATCCTTTATTTCTAAAATCCGGATCACTAAGAACTAGACTCCAGGAATGATTTTGACTTCAAACCTTTTGTCTCGGTAGATATGTTCTTAATGTATTCCTTTAGACATTGTGTTGAGTATGACAAGTAGATCCTTCTTTTATTGCTCTCTCAGAGTTACTGCTAAGATGTGTTGAAGATCCTTCACCTTGTTGAGTAGATTATGTTAAAATCCACGGGTTATGTAGATTCACTACCATTTCCACTACTAGGATCTGAATCATCATCATTAACATTAATTCCTTCTGCAACCTCAGTTTCATAATCAATATCTGAACATGAATCTTACAAGATGTCAAACTTTAAAGATTTAGAATAGTCTTTTATTTGAATGTTCGGGAGTTTGGTGTAATCGAACGATACATTCAGACTTTCAATCACCTTCTGATTTTCAATAACATCTTACTTTGCTTCCAACCTGATCTTCCTGATGTGATCAATCATCATATGTGATACTTCATCATTTTCTTTTTTTGAATGCATGAACAACACCAAAATGTAACTAGGGTTATCATTAACCACCACTAAGCATATTTCTTCAATGACATTACTTGCTTCAGTGTGATGTTTTCATTGACTACCCTATATGACATACTTCAAAATGTCCTTCTGGATAAAATTCCACATGATGTAGTCCTCTCACCAATTTTTTCTTTATCAAAGAATCCATTGTCTTGAATATCACGTGTAAAATCTTCTTATGTCATAGCTAACTCTTTACTGATGAAGCTTTACTAAGAAACTTACTTCACCTTTACGTACAAAATCCATGTTAGCTACAAATAAATTTCTTCACTCCCAGTTGAGTGAGCTTTCATCTTTCTTTCTTGAAATCAAACACTTTTCCTTTTCAATGCTTTTCCAGAAAACCTTTGACAAAGAATGTCCTAGTTCCCTGTAGATAGTGCTTAAGTCCGTCGACAAGAAATATACTTCCAGTGATGACAATTCCAAAACCATGATAGCCAAGTCCTTTGTCCATCCTTTGCTGTCATCTCCAAAGGTTACCGTTGGGTAGGATTTCTCAATCAACTGTGATAGTAGAGCTTTANCATTGTGTTGAGTATGACAAGTAGATCCTTCTTTTATTGCTCTCTCAGAGTTACTGCTAAGATGTGTTGAAGATCCTTCACCTTGTTGAGTAGATTATGTTAAAATCCACGGGTTATGTAGATTCACTACCATTTCCACTACTAGGATCTGAATCATCATCATTAACATTAATTCCTTCTGCAACCTCAGTTTCATAATCAATATCTGAACATGAATCTTACAAGATGTCAAACTTTAAAGATTTAGAATAGTCTTTTATTTGAATGTTCGGGAGTTTGGTGTAATCGAACGATACATTCAGACTTTCAATCACCTTCTGATTTTCAATAACATCTTACTTTGCTTCCAACCTGATCTTCCTGATGTGATCAATCATCATATGTGATACTTCATCATTTTCTTTTTTTGAATGCATGAACAACACCAAAATGTAACTAGGGTTATCATTAACCACCACTAAGCATATTTCTTCAATGACATTACTTGCTTCAGTGTGATGTTTTCATTGACTACCCTATATGACATACTTCAAAATGTCCTTCTGGATAAAATTCCACATGATGTAGTCCTCTCACCAATTTTTTCTTTATCAAAGAATCCATTGTCTCGAATATCACGTGTAAAAGCTTCTTATGTCATAGCTAACTCTTTACTGATGAAGCTTTACTAAGAAACTTACTTCACCTTTACGTACAAAATCCATGTTAGCTACAAATAAATTTCTTCACTCCCAGTTGAGTGAGCTTTCATCTTTCTTTCTTGAAATCAAACACTTTTCCTTTTCAATGCTTTTCCAGAAAACCTTTGACAAAGAATGTCCTAGTTCCCTGTAGATAGTGCTTAAGTCCGTCGACAAGAAATATACTTCCAGTGATGACAATTCCAAAACCATGATAGCCAAGTCCTTTGTCCATCCTTTGCTGTCATCTCCAAAGGTTACCGTTGGGTAGGATTTCTCAATCAACTGTGATAGTAGAGCTTTAATGCTAGTAATATGCCTTGAACAATAATTGTCACAAAATCACATAACTTTTATCTTTTGTTTCATACTCTGCAATCACAAATGATTAAGCTTCTTGGTACTCAACTTCAATTGAGTCCAGATGGGTTAGAGATATTACTTTTAACAGTGGTAACAACAGCTTCAGCCTTAACATGCACAAACTTATCTTTGATTGATCACTTCTCATTTATAGCAGCATTGACAAGGTAGTCTTAAGGTTATGAGATTAGTGATTTCAACCTATCTTTAGATTGACTAGAAGTATTTACCCCATTGCGATTCTTATACATGTTTTGTGTTTTCCCAGATAAATAACTATTACAAAAGGGGGGTTAAATGTAATAGTACTAACTAATCGATTATGAACACAAGTATGTAGAATGAAATACTATTTTTTATTAATAATGAACTTGAATACAAAACTCTCTCAAGAAATTCTTTGTTCTCAAGAGTTGCTAGGTTATGAAAAATAAGACTTGAAAGACTATGTCTGTGTTTATATAGACACAGTTACAATTCAATTACAAAACAGATTATGAAAAGAATAGCTTCATTAAGGCAATTAGATTTATATTTGGATTCATTCTTCACTATCTTAATCATACTATGATTTTATTGCTTCTTTACAAACTCTGATAGTAAACTCTATCGGTTGTATATTCTCTGATTTGAGCATTCTCTGTTAGAGTAAACTCTGATTGAGTATTCTCTAATAGAGTAAACTCTGACCGACAACTTCCTCATTCTCTGATGACATCAGTAATGTAATCTCTGATCTTTATTCTCGGACAGCATCAGTGTTTGTTTTCTAACAATCTCCCCCAATTTATGCTTTATAAAGTAAAACATAAATTTTACTTATGATGTCAGAAATATGAGGACAAATGTATCAAAGTTTGAATCTTTATTCTTGATTTAAATTCTTCTGTAAGAGAAGTCTTCTTTTAAGAAATTGTCCAACAGCTTCTTCTCAGCATTCTTTAGCAATTCAACAAGCTTCTCTTTTAATTCTTTCATCTACTCAGAGGAATCATCAATTTGGATAATAGCAGCTCTCAGATTGTAGATTGATGATCTCTCCATTCTTTCATCTAAGGGAATGCAACAGGCCTTCTTTCCATTAGGGTTTAGAATTAGTATAGGAATGCCTAACACCATCTTAACCTTTGCATCTCCTTTTGTCATGGCTTTCTCAGAATCATTCTCAAGTATATATCCTGGTTCATACTTCTCAGAGTCTATCATTAGCAGTCTCTCACTATTCTTCTTTTCATTTATTACTCCTTCAAGAATCTTTGCCCATCTGGAAGTAGTTTTATTTTTATCATCAAGAAGATAAAGAACATGTTCAAGTTCTTTAGATGATTTGTGAATTAAGTCCTCTTCAAAAAAATTCAAAACTTTCCCATCTTCCATGAAATAAAGAAGCTTCTCATTGGCTTGAGCACCATAAAAAATGTCCTTAACTATGTTTACAGAGATTAGTTTGTCCAAGTGTTCTTAAGATAATTCTTCCTCAGGTTTATCTTTATTCTCTGATAGAATTAGTGTTTGTTTCCTAAAAATCTCCCCCAATTTATGCTTTATGAAGTAAAACATAAATTTTACTTATGATGTCAGAAATATGAGGACAAATGCATCAGAGTTTGTATCTTTAATCAAATTCTCCTAAATGAGAAGTCTTCCATCATTAATTGATCCAGCAGCTTTTCCTCAGCATTCTTTAAAAAATCAACTAACTTCTCCTTTAATTCTTTCATTTGCTCAAAACAATCATCAATTTGAAATATGGCAGTCTTGAGGGCATAGATTGATGATCTCTTCATTCTTTCATCTAAGGGAATGCAACAAGCCTTCTTACCATCTGGATTTAAAATTAGTGTAGGAATGCCTAACACCATCTTGACCCTTGCATCTCCTTTTGTCATTGCTTTCTCTATTTCATCTTCAAGAACATATCCTGGACTGTATTCTTCAGAGTTTATCATCAATAACCTTTCATTCTTCTTCTCATTTATAACTCCTTCAAGGATTTTAACCATCTGGAAGTAACTTTATTTTCATCTTTGAGGAGATACAGAACATGTTCAAGTTCTTTTGAATCCTTGTGAATGAGATCTTCTTCAGAAATTTTCAATATTCTTCCATTTTCCAAAAAATAAATCAGCTTTTCTTTTGCTTGAGCACCATCAAAGACATCCTTCACTATTGACAGATATTAGTTTGTTCAGATGCTTTTGAGATAACTCTTCATCAGGCTTGTCTTTTAATGGAAAAGGATCTCTGAAAATGTTGGCTTCACCCCTGTAGACTTTGGCATGTGAATCTCCAATACCACCTTTATTTTTACCAAGTCTGGCATTGAGAGTCAGAGTTTGAGTTTTGGTCCACAGAGTTGCATGGGATAATCATCTTCAATGTATTCTAATGGATTCACTGGACACTATAATACTAAATTAAGTGATTAATTGCACTAGTGCCAAACAAATGTGGGATACGATTGATCTCCTAATGGAAGGTACAACATAAGTGAAGGAGAACAAGCTGTATATTCTTACATCCCAGTATGAAGCATTCAAGTCATTACAAGGAGAAAGTATCACTAAAGTTTTTGAGAGGTACAACAAATTGGTAAATGACTTGTCACTACATGGGAAGGTTTACTCACGTAGGGAGATCAACAGGAAATTTATTTTGACACTGTTAGCACATCTTGAACACAAAATCTCTGCCATCAGAGAGAGAAGTGACATAAATGACATGTCCATTGAAATTCTATACGGGAAGCTCAAGACTCATGAAATGGAGCAAGAGCAAAGACAAATCATTTATGGTTCAGGAACAGTGGACAGTAAGAATATAACACTGTTGAAAACTACAACACTTGTAGCCAAAGATTTTGCTGTCACAGAGACCAGCACAGTGAAGCCTATATTTGAAAAATAAGAGATTTTAGAAGCTGAAATTTCAGAGAATGCTCAAACAGGTGATGAAGATGACTTCTACTCAATGGAAGAACTTGAACAGTTGGAAAATAAGACAATGGCCTATATGGCAGGGAAGTTCAAGAACCTCAGGTTTAGAAGGAACCCTAAGTACAAATTCAAGAGTAACACCAGTTACAGTAGTTCCAGCTTCAGAAACAACAACCGAGGTGGTTCGTCTTCAGTGTCTTACAAAAAAGGAGGTTATAAGACGGGAATGGTAGACTATAACAAGTTCAAGTGCTAAAACTGTGATGAACTTGAACATTTTGCTAAAGAATGCCTGAAGCCTAAGCAAGGAAAGGAGAGAAAGGATTCGTATGACGAACTCAAGCAAAAGTATGATGCACTGGTGAAGAAGCATCAAGGCAGAGCTTATATAGCCGAGGGAAAGAGATGGGATGACTCAGACAATGATGAAGAAGAGACATATGGAAATGTTGCACTAATGGCAGACTCTTCAGAGGCATCACCTCAGTCATCAAAGGTATCATTTCTTTCCACAGTTAACATGTCTAATTCTGATTATAAGAAATCTGTAGAAGATCTAAGCATAGAAATGTTTAACATTCACACAAGCATGTAGCATCTGAAGAAGGAAATGTTAAACTAGTTCTAAAGAATAAAATGCTAGAAGCTAGAAATGAAGAACTAGAGCTTGCATATGTTAACTTAGAAGATCTGAAACAGAAGATAGAATATCTGAAGAATTAGAACAAATGTAACCAAGAAGTAGAAACTGCTCTTAGGAATAAAATTTCTGAGTTAGAGTTTAAACTTCAGGCTTATAAGAAATCCGCTAATGTTGTTAAGGAGGCAATAGATAAACAAGTCATAGGTCAAAAAACTAGAATATGATTTGACTATGATAAAAAGGCAGGAAAGAGATATGAGGAATCAATTGCCGAGGAAAGTCCTATAAAGCAAGATATTCCACATGTATTAAAAAATGTCCCTAAGCCCCTATACAAGAAATTTGTCATCGAACCCCTAGATGAAGAACATATCTTAATTAAAGAAGAAATTCTTGCTGAGGATAAAAAAAATGAGGAAGAAAATAAAAAAGAGTTGCCTAAGAAATCTGAAAAAATTGTAGAACCTAAGGAACAGATTAAAAGTGATTTAGGCAACAAGAATGAAAAGAAGAAAGCTAACAGAAATGGCAAGATAGGTGTTAATAAGAAAAATGATTATGCCTACTCTCTCAAAGCTATTAGAAAAGTTTGTAATAATTGTAATTCTAATTCTACTGGTCATCTTACGCATGCATGCAAAAATATAAAAGTAGTAAAAATAGAAACTTCTAATATGCCTGTCATGCCTGCCATGTCTATCCCTCATCAACCATGTGGTAAAGTAGGATGCATGCCATGTGCTTTTAACATCATGTCTGCATACATAAACTTGATGAATGCATCATCTAGTACTTGCATTAATACAGATGTGAACATGAATAGAAAGCATGTTAGGGCAAAGACTGCTAGTCCTCCTAAGTCTAGGAAGGAAGCCCCTGTCCCTAAGCCTAAAGACACCCCTGTCAAGGCTAAACCAAAGGGCAAGGGCACAGTCGATGAGAAAGACAAGGACCAGAAAATTTCTACAGCTAAATTTGTTTACTTATTTAAGCCTCTTGGACCCAATCAAATTTGGGTGCCAAAGAAGAAGTAATCAATCTGTGGTTGTAGGGCATATTAAAGAACAAGTGTGTCATGTGGATTCTCGACAGCGGTTGTTCAAGGCATATGACTAGTGATAAAGTCTTTCTATCAGATGTGATTGAGAAAACTGGCCTGATAGTAACCTCTGGAGATAACAACAAGGGATTCACAACGGGATATGGCAATTTAGAAATTGGAAATGTTATCATAGAAAATATCTCTCTTGTGGACGGATTAAAGCACAACCTTTGAAGTATCAGTCAGTTCACTGACAAGGGCTACAAAGTAACTTTTGAAAAAGAAAGATGTGCAATCCAAAATAGGAAAGATGCGAAGCTTGATCTTCGAGGAGTGAGAAAGGGGAATCTCTTTGTAGCTGACTTATTCTCTGTAAATAAAGGCGAAGTTCAATGTTTTTACATCAAAGCTTTAACAGAGGACAATTGATTATGGCATAAGAAAATTTCACACCTGAACTTCAAGGCAATGAACTCTTTAGTTAAGAAGGAATTGGTTAGAGGTTTACCTGAGATGGAATTCTGTCAAGAAGGTTTATGTGAAGCATGTGAAAAGGGGAAGTCAAAGAAATCATATCACCGAAGCAAAGATTCATCAGACATTACTGAACCACTGCAACTTCTGCATATAGATTTATTTGGTCTAGTCAGCGTCATTTCTATGTCAAGGAAGAGATATGCACTAGTAATTGTAGACGACTACTCTAAGTACACGTGGGTGTTGTTTCTAGCCTCAAAGGATGAAGCCCCTCATACAATTATTGATCACATAAAGAAGATAGAGTTAGAAGTTGGCCTGTCTGTCAAGAAAATAAGGTCTGATAATGGAACAGAATTCAGGAATGTAACCTTGAATGATTTCGGTATTGAGCAAGGGATTTCAAGACAATATTCAGCACCCAGAACTCCACAAAAAAATAGAGTAGTAGAAAGGAAGAACATAACTTTAGTTGAAGCAGCAAGAACAATGTTGAATGAAGCTAAGTTACCTTTATACTTTTGGGCTAAAGCTGTCAACACAGCTTGTTATACTCAGAACCGTACCCTGGTAAATAAAGATCATGACAAGACTCCGTACGAGATGATGGCAAACAAGACACCAACACTAAAATACTTTCATGTGTTTGGAGCAAAGTGCTTTGTACTGAAAGATGATGAGCATCTAGGAAAGTTTGAATCCAAGGCTCATGAAGGCATATTTATTGGCTACTCTCTGGAATCTAAGGCATAAAGGGTTTATGTTATTAAACACAAAAAGGTCATTGAAAGCATGAATGTAACTTTCGATGATCTTAAGCTTCCAAGTCCACAAAGAACAGATAACACTGAAACTCTGCAGTTTAAAAATATGAACTCAGATGAAAGTGAAATGGAACCTGAAGCTGTAACAGAAAATCAAGCACCAAATGAGAATAACAACAATGATGATTCTGACCCTAGTAGTGGAAAAGTGGAAGATTCACAGAAACTAGTAGTAGTGGTAGATAATCTCATTCTCAACCAAGCATCAGCTCCGGGGGAGCAAGTGAAGGATCTACTAGCAGGACTCAGCACTTCATTAATAATCAGGTTGAATCATCTAGGAAAAATCTGCCTAGGCATAGGGTGTGGAGTAGAGATCACCCCTTTGAGTTGATTCTAGGAGATCCAGATTCTGGAGTCCAAACTAGATGTGCTTCTCAGAATGAATGTTTATTCTCTGGTTTTATCTCTGAAATAGAGCCAAAGAAAGTGGAAGAAGCTATAGAAAATCCAGATTGGGTTACTGCTATGCAAGAAGAACTCAATCAATTTGAAAGATAAAAAGTCTAGAAGTTGGTACCTAGGCCAAAGTACAAGTCTATAATTGGCACAAAGTGTGTATTCAGAAATAAACTAGATGAAGATGGCATTGTTACGAGGAACAAAGCCAGACTGGTTGATAAAGGTTATTCCCAAGAAGAAGGAATAGATTATGATGAAACATATGCACCAGTGGCAAGGCTTGAAGCTATCAGGATGTTTTTGGCATTCGCAGCACATTCCAACTTTAAAGTTTATCAAATGGATGTGAAGAGTGCATTCCTGAATGGAGAGCTTGAAGAAGAAGTGTATGCGGAACAACCCCCAGGATTTGAAGATCCAGAACTTGCAGATTTTGTATACTTTCTCTTCAAGGCACTCTATGGCTTAAAGCAAGCACCTCAGACATGGTATGACACTCTATCTATATTCTTACTTGAAAATGGTTTCACTAGAGGTGTCATAGATAAGACTCTGTTTCATAAAATGCATAAAAATGACATGATATTAGTACAAGTATATGTGGATGACATTATATTTGGTTCTCAAAACCGTTGTATAGTAGATTTGTTAAGCTAATGCAGAGTATGTATGAAATGAGCATGATGGGAGAGCTGAATTACTTCCTTGGACTCCAAGTAAGCCAAAAGGAAAGATGGAATCTTCATCTGCCAGACCAAGTACATCAGAGATCTATTGAAGAAGAATGGTTTTGAAGATGCATCATCAGCCAAAACCCCTATGGAAACTTCCACTAAGCTTGATAAAGATGAACTTGGTAAGAAGGTAGACATCACAAGCTACAGAGGTATGATCGGCTCATTACTTTACTTAACTGCAAGTAGGCCATATATTATGTTTGCTACATGTTTGTGTGCTAGGTTTCAGTCTAACCCTAAAGAATCAAATCTTATAGCTGTTAAATGGATTTTTAGGTATCTTAAGGGAAGTCTGAATCTTGGAATTTGATACCCTAAAGATACAGATTTTGACCTTATTGTCTATACAGATTCTGATTATGCAGGTTGTAGGATTGATCGAATGAGTAAATCCGGGAGTTGTCAATTCCTTGGTAGAAGATTGGTGTCCTAGTATAGCAAGAAGTAGCATTCAGTTGCAATGTCAACAGCAGAAGCTGAATATGTTGCTGCTAGAAGTTGCTGTGCACAAATTTTATGGATAAGGAACCATCTTCAAGACTATGGACTGTTGCTGAGTAAAATTCCAATATTCTGTGACAACACAAGTACCAAATCCATCACAAACAATCTTGTTCAACATTTAAGGACCAAGCACATTGATATCAGGTATCATTTCATAAGAGAGCATGTCATGAATGGTACTGTAGAATTACATTTTATACCTATAGAGCAGCAAATTGCAGATATCTTCACGAAACCACTGGATGAAATCACTTTCACTAGACTGGTTTGTGAACTTGGGATGTTAAATTCTACTGACTAATTAGTTAGTAATCTATAACTGCAATTTGAAGTTGATAAATTCACTGGTTGATTAATTTAAATATTTTTAGGACTTGTAAATTTATTTACCAAATTATTTTCCAGTTATTAAGATTAAATATTAGATAAATACCTTGTGCATGCATGCTGATTTTATTAATCTGGTATTTATTTAATTTTGATCTTAGAAAATATTTAAATTCTTATATTTAATTGATAAATTTTTGGCACTTATATATTTAAATATTATGTGAAATTATTTTAAATAGAAAGGATAAATATTTATATTTATTCTTATATTTAAAATAAAATTAATATAATAACAAGCATAATTTATTTATGATAATAATTTTAACGATTAATGTTATTATTATTAATAAATATGTTGTGAAATAATATTTTTGAATAATTAATTATTATTGATTAATTATATATATATTATTCATAAATATTATTTATTTATTAGTAGCAAAATCTAGGAGCACTTGAGATTTTGTTTAAGTATTATATGACGCTTAATTGATTAGTGGCGTCTATACAGTGGTTTGACTGTATACGCGCAACATAAAATGAACGTAGGTACTTAGAACTTTTATTGTAAAATCAAGTTGCGCCTGTAAGTTTTGTTGCGCCTACACAGTGTTACCACTGTAAAGGCGCAGCAAAATACTTAAGATTATATTTAAGTATTTTTGTGGCGTTAGGCATTCATGTGGCGCCATCACAGTGAATACACTGTGGTGACGCAATAAAAAAAATCAGCTTAGTCCTGGTTTCTGTTTTTGTTGCGCTCATACTTTTGTGGCGCCCTACACAGTACTTGCACTGTGTAGGCGCAACAAAAGTACTTAGATAAATTTAGTACTAGTTTGTGAAACCTATAAATAGCTTGTTAATATTGTTTTTCTCTCATTTTAGTGGCGATACACACAGTATAAACACCAGTAAAGGCGCAAGAAACAAAATCAAGATCTAAATTTTTAATCGAACAAATCTAAGATATTTCTTGACCGATTTTTAATCTAAAACCATATTTGTGGAACCCATTTTCATACCTTTCATTTGCAAGTGGCCCCATTAGTTTTGGTCAGAGTTTTAAAAATATCAATTTTGCATATATCGAATTGATTGGCTAGGGTTTGTTAAATTTCAAATCGATTAAAAATTATAATAAAATTAAAAGTGTGCTTAAAATTACTAGGATTTTATTATCTTTTAATTTCAGGACAATCCAAGTAATTTTAAAAAATTAGGGTTTCGTTCGTAATTTACTAAAATTGACAAATAATTAGTCTTTTTAATCTCAAAATTACCTGCCATTTTAATTAAAGTGAAAGGTAATTTTTGTGAATTAAAATTACTAATTAATATTTTTGTTAAATTTTAAATCGATTAGAAATTATAATAAAATTAAAAGTGTGCTTAAAAATACTAGGATTTCATTATCTTTTAATTTCATGACAATCTATGTAATTTTAAAAAATTATGGTTTGGTTCGTAATTTACTAAAATAATTCAATATTAATTAGTAATTTTAATTCGTAAAAATTACCTTTCACTTTAATTAAAATGGCAGGTAATTTTGAGATTAAAAAAACTAATTATTTGTCAATTTTAGTAGATGATTGGACCGAGACAGGTGAGTTAGGTAAATGGGCTAGGTTTTTAAATGAATATTCAATAGTCTGATATGCTCTAACAACTGATGTTCCTTTAAATAAGAATCTTCTAAAATAGGTATACAGGTCTGCTAAGAACACATCTGTAAATGGGATATCAGCGTTTACTTGCAAGATTCAGCGACAGAAAGTGCGAAAAACTGAAAATGACATTGATAGGACTTGGGAGTTCTAGAAGTCTACAGAGGGGGGGTGAATGTATACTTCAAATCTTTTTCACNTTGATAGGACTTAGGAGTTCTAGAAGTCTACAGAGGGGGGGGGGTGAATGTATACTTCAAATCTTTTTCACTCTTTCGATTTTTATGGACTTGTTAAACTGTCAAATGGATTGTAAGGTTGTACTAGTGAAACATATTAAGTGTTAAAACACCATACAAAGAATTGAATATAATGAACACCAAATATAACTTTCAATCTAATTTTAATAGAATGAACTTTTGCTACAATCTGAAATTCAAATTGAACTTCAGCTTCTTGTTCTAGGAAGATTACAATTGCAAAACTCAAAGACATCTATCAAATGAGGTTGTGCATAAAATATATAGACAACATGTCCTGTGCACATGCTCACATAAGATAGATTAGCTATAACTAGAAATAGACAAGACATACTTTACATTTGACTGATATCTATTTCTAGCTAACACTGTTGTGATAGTCTGCTACATCCAGCCTTATACCTTCTGTCATTTGTCTTGACTGACTTCCCAGCTTCATTGTAGACTTGTCTCTATCTTTGCAGGCTTGACTTATCCTGTAAAAATAGAGCTTCAGTATTATCTGACTTGTTCTGCAATTCTTCTTGAAAATAGCTCATTGGTGCAGTCGAGTACTCTGTTTGAATTAATTCGAGAAGTCATAGGTGTTGACTTCTCGATTGGGCACTTGCTGTGACAACTCGACTGAACCATGAATATTTAGCTTCTCGAATGACTAGACTTCTCGATTAGAATACTTCATTAGATGACTTCTCGATTAAGCTAGACTTCTCGAATAGTATATTGAAATTATGACTTCTCGACTGCCTCAGCTTTACCACTTCTCGAATGCTCATTTTCTTAACTTCTCGAATTGATTCCCTTTTCTCACTTCTCGAATGACTCACAATCAACACTACTCGAATGACTTCAATACTTGACTTGTCGAATGGCTGACTTCTGATCGAGTACTAAGCAGTTAAAAGTGTTTTGAGACTTCTCGAAGTGTTCCCACAGTTTTGACTTCTCGAATAGTAGACTTCTCGACTGAGTAATTGCCTTGATAGAGTTCTCAGACGACTTCCTTTATTTATCCACAGCCTTCTTTGTCTTGTTGCATGATTCAGCTTGAATCTTCTAACATACTTTATTTTAACTTTATTTACAATTGAGAAACAGACTGAGTAGACTTCTATCTGCAATTTTATACAATAATATCTAAGTCACTAAACTATTACAGAAGTACAGACTATGTTACAGCAAGACAAATAATTAAATAGGCTAGGCTTGATTTAAGTCCAACACCTCTATATCAATTGATCATCTTTCACTTCTACAATTTTCCTGTCTTCAAATAATTATAATTTGACAGTCTAAGTTATACATCAATTGATGACCAATATCAATCGAGTCTAGTATCAATTGATGAGAAAATTATCAATCGATTAAAGCCTTATCAATTGAAATAGACTAAGTATACATATGCTACCATCCATATTATCAGTTGATTAACCTAAACATGTGAACTGATGAATGGTTTCCTAAACAATCGATATTTATAATTTTCATATCAATTGATCAGTTACAATAAAATATAATTCTATGATTCTAAGGTTTAATGTTATCATTAAAGCTACATAGATTCCTAGCATTAATTTATTCCCAAGATAATTTTTCCAAATATTTATAAGCCCTAAGATACTGTTGATTCGAACATCATAAATTCTTTAAATATTAACATTTAATATTTATGAACTCAAATAAACTCCTAGAAAATAAAAATTAGCCATTATTTAACATCCCAAATTCACTAACCAACTTAGAGAAAGTGGATTCATCAAGTGGTTTTGTGAAGATATAAACAATTTGATCTTTTTTAGATACAAAATGTAACACCACAGTTCCATTCATGACATGTTCTCAGATAAAATAATACCTTATGTCAATATGTTTGGTTCGAGTGTACTGTAAAAGATTGTTGGAAATAGCTATAGCACTTGTATTGTCACAGAATATTAGAATTTTTTTAACGCAAGTACATAATCATTTAGTTGATTCCTTATCCGCAAGATCTGTACACAATACCTACCTATCACAATGTATTCTGCTTCGGCTGTTGAGGTAGACATTGAGTGCTGTTTCTTGCTATACCAGGATATCAACTGACGTCCTAGAAACTGACAGCTTCCAGAAGTACTCTTTTGTCTATCCTCCATCCTGCATCCTGCGTTATCTGAGTCTGTAAAGCCTATTAGTTCAAAACCTGTATCTTTAGGGTATCAAATTCTAAGATTTGGTGTACCTTTCAGATATCCAAAAATTCATTTAATGACTATAAGATGAGACTCGTTAGGATCAGACTAAAACCAGCACATAAGCAGGTTGCAAATATTATGTCAGGTCTACTTGTAGTTAAGTATAATAATGAGCCTATCATGCCTCTGTAGCCTGTGATATCAACCTTTTTACCAGTTTCATCTTTGTCAACCTTGATGGTTGTTGGCATTGGGGTTTTTACCTGTGAGGATTTTTCTAGACTATATTTTTCTCAGAAGATCTCTTACGTAGTTTGATTAGAAAATAAAAATCTCATATTCCTTTTGCTTCACTTGCAGTCCAAGGAAGAATGAGAACTCACCCATCATGCTCATCTAATACCTACTCTGCATTAACTTAGAAAATCTTTTGCACAAGTTTTTATTAGTAGAACCAAATATATTATCGTCAACATAAATTTGAACAAATATCATATTTTATCATACAATTTATAAAAGAGAGTTTTATCTATGACACATCTAATAAAACTGTTTTCAAGTAAAAACTCAGAGAGAGTGCATACCATGCCCTCGATACTTGCTTTAGTCCATAGAGGGCTTTGAATAGGAAATATACAAAATCAGAAAACTCTGGATTTTCAAAGCCAAGGGGTTGCTTGACATATACTTCCTCTTCTAAGTCTTATTAAGAAAGGCACTCTTCACATCCATTTGATAAACATTGAAATAGGAGTGTGCTGCGAATGCTAGAAATATTCTGACTACTTCAAGTCTTGCAACTAGTGGGTAGGTCTCATCATAATTAATTCCCTCTTCCTGAGAGTAACCCTTTGCCACCAATCTAGCCTTGCTCCTCATAACAATACCATCACCGTCTGATTTGTTCCTGTATACCCATTTGGTGCCAATCACAGATCTATCTTTTGGCTTGGGTACCAATGTCCATACTTCTTGTCTCTCAAACTTATTGAGCTCTTCTTGCATGGCAAGAACCCGATCTGGATTAGTTAGTGCATCTTCTATTTTCTTTGGTTTTTCTTGGGGTAGAAAAACTGTAAATAGATATTCATTCAAAGTTGCACTTCTAGTCCTAACCCCACCATCTGGATCACCTATGATCAATTCAAAANTTCCAAGAGAAGTGAGATATTTTTGCCTGGTCCACTCCAAAGCTTCATCCATACTAACTGCAGATTTTCCATTTAACCATGCATCTACATTGGCCTCTTCATCTTCAGCCACATTAGCATTTTTCTCTTTCAACTTTTCCTGATCTTTTGCATATTCCAGCAATATTGCAGCATAATCCTTATTACGAAAGTGAGAAGTCAACAGCTGCTATGCAATGTGATAAAAGCCTTCCAACTGATCTCCATACATTTCTTGTATTTTTTCTTCAGATAGTGACCCACCTAAAGCTGATGGTCCTGGGTCCCTGTCATGTTGCACAGGTTCCAGCCATTATAACAAAGAGTGAGTGATAGGGCCACTAGTTATAGTGGTCCCCTCAGTATCTATTTCCTCATCTAATTTCTCAGATGATTCATTAGACACTGGATGGACAGGTGATTTCTCCTGAGGAGACAGTCTTTGAATGATTGGGGAGTATCCAGGGGATGTCATTTGCATGGTATGGAGGTCCCCCAGATTACCCAATGTCTGTGAAGACACTTGGCTATTAAATGCCTAAGCCCCCATAGAGTCTGAAGTAAAGACTCCTGAAACCTCCGTGGTTTTGATGGTGTCATCAGGATATGCCTCAGCATGCATTCCCTCAACATCTAAATGAGTGGCCTGAGTGGTGAACAGGGTGTCATGCACCAAGTCACTTGAGTGGGGCTTACCAGGGAAGTAAGGATCCTGGTGATCAACAACCTTATGTGTTTGGCTAGACACAGTAGGTTGAGAAGAAATTTGAGAGGTGGAAGAGAAAGTGTGAACAGTACTGAGTTTTGGCAACTCCCCCTGAGAAAATGGGGAAGTTTCAAGAGAAGACCTTATCTGTGCACAATGTGNAAAGTTTCAAGAGAAGACCCTATCTGTTCAAAATGTGTCTCCTTTTCAACTATAACACCTTCATTGATAGGAGTGAATTCCTGCAATGGTGCAGACTCTGTACAGGGTGGAGTGGGCTGGCTCCCAATTTCAATAGATGCACCTTGTTGAGAAAGTGC
>QRFB01005163.1:0-17353 GCA_008931105.1 Oenanthe javanica
TTCTAGTACACATGAAAGTGCAGTGAGTTACTTCCCTTCACTCCTATCTCCCCTTTCAGTTGAACTAGCTCACAAGAATCAAAGAGAAGGAAAAAGGATTGAAGTATACATTCACCCCCCTGTAAACTTCTAGGACTCATAATTCCTAACAAGTGGTATCAGAGCAGGCTGTTAACATACATACAGACAAAAGATCAAGATGAGTTCTCAGAAGCTAAGCAGCATAAAGATTCCTACATTTGACAGAGAAAATTACAATCTATGGAAGATGAAGATGCTGATGTTCATAAGGGCTGCAAACCCCATGTATCCTGAAATATTAAAGAATGGTCATTTCATGCTAGTAACTCTAGTTCCTGAAACTACTAGTGGGTCTGAAGTTATTCCAGTAGCATAGATACCTAAAGATCCATCTCAGTACACAGATTCAGAGAAGGAAAAGGTGTCTCTTGACAATAGCTTAATGCTAATACTAATTGAATCACTGGATCTTGTAATGTACAACAATATTGTCAATTGCACATTTGTCAAACACATATGGGAGACTATAGAAATTCTGTGTGAAGGAACTGAGGAGGTATGGGAAAATCAAAGGCAGCTCCTTGTCTCTCAATATGAAGCTTTCATGTCAAAACCAAATGAAGGAATAACTGAAGTATTTGAAAGGTTCAACAAACTGATCAATGACCTTCAACTTCATGGAAAGTACTATGAGACAAAGGAAAAGAATATGAAGTTTTTGCTGACTCTCCCAGAGCATCTGGAGCACAAAATCTCTGCAATAAGAGAAGATAGAGATCTAATAAAACTTTCACTTGAGACCTTGTATGAAATCCTAAAGACATATGAACTTGAGTTCTATCAGAAGAAAGCCATACTGGGAAATAGAGGAAAAATGGCAAATGTCTCAAATGCTTTGGTTGCAAAGGAACCTTCTATAACTGAAAAGACTGGTACAAGCAAAAGGGTGAAAACTGAAGAGTATGAAGAGCAGGAACATGAAGAAAAGAACTCTGTCAAAAGTGAATCAGAAGAGGAAGAGTTCTACACCGTTGACGAACTTGAAGGCATGGACAACAAAACCATGGCCTTCATGGCAAAGAAATTTTGAAACTTGAGATTCAAAAGAAACAAAAGTTTCAAAACAAGACCAGCCTTCAAGTCTTCAAGCAAAGGAAAGAATCCAGCAAGGAGCACCAACAATGGAGGATACAAAATTGGAATAGTTGATAGATCTAAGATAAGATGTTATAACTGTAATGACCTTGGACACTTTGCAACAGAGTGTAGAAAACCTAAAACAATAAAGAAGGATAAAGATTACTTGGAGCTGGATGCCAAGTATGAAGCACTCCTAAAAAAGCAGACAGGAAAAGCTTATATTGTTGAAGGAAAATGCTGGGATGACACAGATGAAGATGATGAAGAAGAATATAGAAATCTGGCAATCATGGCCAACTCAACTAGTGGATCTTCATCCTTAAATTCTTAGGTACCCACATTAATCCCTCTTGACATGTCAAATTCACAATATAAGAAAACTGTGGAAGAATTGAGCATTGAAATGTTTAACATTCACACTAGCATGACTGCTGCTTATGAGGAAATTATTAGGCTGGTAAGAGTCAATGATGAACTAACTGCTAGGAATGAAACGTTGGAATTATCTGCAGTAACACTAGAAAACTTGAAATAGGAAAATGAATATCTAAAGAACAAGGTTGTTTGTTCTGTATAAATTAAAAAAATTCTTAAAGAACAAATTTCTGAAAATGAGTTAAAAATCAGATCATATCAAAACTCAGCAACTGCTGTTCAAGAATTTCATGAGAAGAACAAAGAAAGTACTAGGATTGGAGTTAGTTTTGATTATGAGAATCTTAAGAAGAAGAAATCTGTTTTAACAAGAGGCAAAAAGGTTGAAATCCAAGGAAATCCTCATATTTTGAAAAATGTCAAAGAACCAATGTTTAAGAAAGCAACTGTTGAGTTTGATGAAGTCAGTATGGTTATCAAACAACAGTTGGATGATGAGGATAAGGAAGCAATTGAAAGGGAAGTGCCCTCTATTGAAAAAGTAGAACCCACAATCAAAACCAAGTCCATTCATGTTCAAACTGAAACAAAACAGAATGCTCAGAAAAGTGATGCTATGCATGCTAAAAGGAAAAAAGGCATATAGAAATAGAAAAATAGGCATCAACAAATACAACAACTATGCACCTATTCATAATGCTCCAAGAAAGATTCGTAAAAACTGTGGTTCAACAAATCATCTTACTCACTTGTGTAAGAAACCTGTTGTTGGAAATAATGAGTTTGCTTGTAGATATGTTAAACCATTAATGCATGATAATCATAAATTCTGTGACAAATTTGATTGTATGCCATGCAACATGAATTTCATGAATACTTGTTTTAGGTTCAGAAAATAGTTTGTTGATGGTTGCATAAGTCAGAATCTGAACACAAATCCTATGGCTAAATATGTCAGTCCTGTAAAACATAGAAAGCATTGCATGTCACCTAAGCATGCATCTAGTTCTGAAAGTATTAATCAAGCAAAAAGTCAGAAAAGCAAAAAGGATAACAAGCATGTACATGCAACTACAAATGCTAAAAATAAGAATGGAACTCATGTAACTAAGCATAAAGGACCCAACCTTGTTTGGGTACCAAAGAAAACTTGATTTGTATTTCATTGCAGGGCACAGGTAAAAAGAAGGTCATGTAGATTTTGGACAGTGGTTGTTCAAGGCATATGACTGGTGACAAAGCCCTGCTGTCACAATTCAAGGAGGAGGCTGTCCCAATGGTAACCTTTGAAGACAACAGCACTGGTTTCACTATGGGATATGGCAAATTAATTTATGGAAATTTTGTCATTGAAGATGTAGCTATGGTCAGTGGTTTGAAACACAACCTTCTCAGCATCACTCACTTCTGCAACAAAGACCTAAAGGTGGAATTTGAAAATGACTTGTGTCTCATATCACACAGGAGACCAAAGAAATTGCTCTATAAGGAGTGAGGAAGGGAAGCCTATTTGTAGCAGATTTAGACTCTGCAAATAAGGAAATGATTTGTTGTTTTTACACCAAAGCCTCAGAGAATGAAAGTCTGCTTTGGCATAAAAGACTATCTCACTTGAATATAAAAAACATTAATTCTTTAGTCAAGAGAGAATTAGTGAAGGATTTGTTTGGAAAATGAAGAGATCAAGTCGCAAAAGTAAGGAATTCACCTCAATAACCAAACCACTACAACTAATCTATATGGATCTGTTTGGACCAGTAAATGTGATGTCCATGTCAAAGAAAAGATTTGCTCTAGTCCTGGTTGATGATTTTTCAAAATATACTTGGGTAGAATTCTAGCATTCAAAAGATGAAGCTCCTGAAATTATCATTGAGAACTTGAGGAGACTGGATAAAGGCCCTACTCCAGTAGTTGCCTTAAGAAGTGACAATGGTACAGAATTAAAAAATGCAACACTCAGTGAATTCTGCAAGGAGAAAGGTATCACTCCCCAATTTTCTGCCCCAAGAACTCCTCAACAAAATGGAGTGGTTGAGAGGAAGAACATGACTCTCATTGAAGTTGCAAGAACTATGTTAGCAGAAGCAAATCTACCAACCAGTTTTTGGGCTGAGGCTGTTAGAACTGCTTGTTACACTCAAAACAGAACTCTCATCACAAAACCAGTTGGAAAAACTCCTTATCAGATCATGACAAATAGAAGGCCATCTGTGAAATACATGCATGTATTTGGAGCAAAGTGCTTTGTTCTTAAAGATGATGTCAACAATCTTGGAAAGTTTGAAGCAAAGGCATATGAAGGAATCTTTGTGGGATACTCCTTGGACAAGTCTGTCTATAGAGTATATGTAATTGATCAACAAAAGGTTATGGAAAGCACAAATGTAACATTTGATGATTTCAAGATCCCCACTATGAGTTTGGAAGGTGAAGAGTGTAACACTCTAAGATTTGAAAATGAAATAGAGCCTGAAACTTCTGCAACTGAAAAGATTATAAGTACTCTTGAAGACTCCCATGTAGACATTTCACATGGAACAAATGTAGAAAGAGAACATGAAAATTTCAGTCATATCCAACTTGAGAATTCTCCACATGAGTCTAGCATGAACTCAGGGAGAGGTTCTCAAGAATCTGCAACAAATGGAAATCACTACAACCAAGAAGAAACATGCTCAAATGACAAAGATGTGACTCATCAAACTAAATGGAATAGAGCTCACACAGCTGATCAAATCATTGGAAATCCTGATGAGGGTGTGAGGACAAGAAGAGCAACTATGAATGAATGCCTATTTGCCTGCTTTCTGTCTCAAAATGAACCTAAAAGAATTGAAGAGGCCCTGTTAGATCCAGATTAGATAATTGCCATGCAAGAAGAATTGAATCAATTTGTGACAAACAATGTTTGGGAGCTAGTGCAACCTCTAAAGGACAGATCTGTGATAGACACTAAATGGGTCTACAGGAATAAAATGGATGAACATGGGATTGTAATAAGGAACAAGGCAAGGTTGGTTGCTAAAGGCTATTCACAAGAAGAAGGCATTGACTATGATGAGACCTTTGCTCCTGTTGCAAGATTAGAAGCAATCAGAATTTTCTAGCCTTTGCAGCACATTCAAACTTTAAGGTCTATCAGATGGATGTCAAAAGTGCTTTTCTCAATGGTGAGTTGGAAGAAGAAGTATATGTACAGCAACCTCCTGGCTTTAAAGATCCAAATTTTCCAGAATTTGTTTACAGACTCATCAAAGCATTGTATGGATTCAAACAAGCCCCTAGAGCATGGTATGACACCTTGTCAAAATTTCTTTTGGAAAATCATTTCACTAGAGGAACTATTGACAAGACTCTCTTCTACAAAAAGCATGGTGAGGATATCATACTTGTTCAAATCTATTTGGATGATATCATTTTTGGTTCATCAAATGAGAAACTATGTCAAAGATTCTCCAAGCTTATGCAAAGTGAGTATGAGATGAACATGATGGGAGAACTCAATTACTTTCTAGGCCTTTAAATAAGTCAAAGGGCTGATGGCATTTTTATAAGTCAAACAAAGTACATAAATGACCTACTCAAAAGGTTTGACATGCAAGATTGTTCACCTGCTAAAACTCCAATGTCTACAGCTACAAAACTGAATGAAGACAAGAAAGGAAAAAGTGTGGATATGAAGACTTACAGAGGAATGATTGGATCCCTTCTTTATCTTACAGCAAGTAGACCTGACATAATGTTCTCTACATGTCTATGTGCTAGGTTTCAAGCAAATCCAAAAGAATCACGTCTCATTGTTGTTAAGAGAATTTTGAGATATCTCAACGGAACATCCTTTATGGGATTGTGGTATCCTAAAGAAACAGGGTTTAACCTAGTTGGATACTCAGATGCTGATTTTGCTGGTTGCAGAGTGGATAGAAAAAGTACTTCAGGTAGCTATCAATTTCTTGGACAAAGATTGGTATCTTGGTTCAGTAAAAAGCAACAGTCTGTGTCAACCTCTACAGTTGAGGCTGAATACATAGCTGCTAGAAGTTGCTGTGCTCAATTGCTTTGGATTAGGAATCAACTAAGGGACTATGGATTGGTGTTGGAAGGAATACCTATCATGTGTGACAACACTAATACCATATCAATTGTTTCAAATCCAGTCAATCATTCCAAGACAAAGCATATTGATGTAAGGTATCATTTCATAAGGGAGCATGCAGAAAATGGAGTGATTAAATTGTTCTATGTTCCTACACAAAGACAGTTGGCTGATATATTTACTAAGCCACTTGATGAAGCCACCTTTAACAGGCTGGTTAGTGAAATTGGAATGCTAAANGTGAAATAGGAATGCTAAATTCTTCAGGATAAGTGGCTCACTAAATATATCCCTCCAACTGTTACAACAATTGTTTCACANGAAATAGGAATGCTAAATTCTTCAGGATAAGTGGTTCACTAAATATATCCATCCAACTATTACAACAATTGTTTCACAGACATGAACCTAAATGATTTATCTAAGTGAAACAAATCTAGTGTATATTTATAAATATGTCAGTTATATTGGTGTACATATGATTAACCAAATATTTTAAAATTAACTCAGAATTATTTCTTTGTTCTGTGAAAACCTGAATTGAATTATCATACTTGTGCATTATTAAATAATAAGTGTGGTAATTGAAATATCAGGAATATTGATCAATCACACTTCTTATATCAAAGAGAATAAATAAATTTTACTTATCTAAGTAGTAATGATTGCAAATCTCATATTTTATTTTCCAAGTGAATATAAAATAATTCTCTAAGAAAACTGGAGTTTGTAGTTAAGTTGCCATTCTTTCTGACTTCTCGACTATAGCTTGAGTGAGTTCTCGATTGTCTTAGTTCTCGATCAAGTACTATTGAGAGTTCTCGAATCACCAGAGTTCTCGACTATAGCTTGAGTGAGTTCTCGATTGTCTTAGTTCTCGATCAAGTACTATTGAGAGTTCTAGAATCACCCGAGTTCTCGATTATAGCTTGAGTGAGTTCTCGATTGTCTTAATTCTCGATCAAGTACTATTGAGAGTTCTCGAATCACCAGAGTTCTCGACTATAGCTTGATTGAGTTCTCGATTGTCTTAGTTCTCGATCAAAATCTGACAGTTCTCTACCAAAATAGCTTTACTCTTTTATGATTTCTCGAATACAAAAATTGATTACTATTCTAGTCGAGTTGTCTGTGTCATTTAAATAGCAAAGTAGATCTAACATTTCATTTCTACGCTTAACTACAAACTCAAAGAAACCCTTGCATTCCAATTGTTACTCTTGCACCCTTCTCTCTCTCTAAAACTTTCGTTTCTTCCCTTCTTTATTTCTATACACTAATTTCATGGCATCCTCAAGCTCAGTCTCAACTGAAGTTTTTGTCATTCCCGAAACCAAATTCATGGCCATTTCCCGAGATGCTGATGCAAAACCTCAATACAAATGTTTCACCAAATTTCTAATAGACTCATACCTAAAAGAAGCCCTGTTAGCTAACCCAACTCTTTACCTTGACATTCTTGAGCAATTTTGGACTACTGCAGACTGGGAGAACATAGCTTTGGAGAATGGTAGCTCAAAAATAGTTGTAACCTGCAAAATCCAAGGAGTAGATATCAGTTTTGATGAAGAAGATGTCAACAGANTAACCTGCAAAATCCAAGGAGTAGATATCAGTTTTAATGAAGAAGATGTCAACAGATGCTTAAAGATTCCAACTGAAGAGTTTAATGATGAGCCAACTGATGAAGATTTGCTGGACTTCCTAGAAATTATAAGGTATTCAAATACTGTGGACAAGGAAGGGGAGAGGTTCAAGCTGGGAAAAATCAATAAGAAATTCATGAGAAATGAGTGGTCATTTCTGTTCGACACAATACTAAGAGTCTTCACCTGCAGGAAGACAGGATTTGACCAGGTTAGCCTCATTGCCATGAAGCTGGCCTACTCATTGGCCTACAATCAAAGGCTCAATGTTGGAAAGCTAGTTCTTGGGGAGCTCATAACCAGGATTCCCAGGAAAGGTAATGAGATTTTCTTTCCTCGCTTTATTCAATTAATTCTCAATTATAAGAATGCTAATTTAATTGAATTGCCTGGAATGAACAAACAAAGAATTGGCTATTCCAAATCCATGTCAAAAATAATTTTTGCTACATTGGATAGGAGAAACACAGTGAATGTGCCCCTTCAAATAACACCTCACATGCTGAGTGTATTTAGGGGGTACCCACTTGTGCAGCCTAAATATGGTNCTCACATGTTGAGTGTATTTAAGGGGTACCTACTTGTGCAGCCTAAATATGGTTATCTTGATGCAATAGGGGGTCCTAAGGCTGTAGAAGAACCAAATGCACCTAACCCAAGAACCCATAACCCAACTGCTAGCCCTTCTGTGAATCCAATAGATGCTACTCAACCAATCTCTACATCCTCTCAATAGGGTGTAGTTGTAAAGAAGAAAAAGGAGAAAACTGTAAGAAAAAGAGTACTGGAGACTGTTGTAGAGGATAACACTGAACTGGATGAGTCACCTATGGAACCTTTAACTAGGAGAAGAAATATTAAAAAGGCCACAACTGACCACTCTACATCCTCTCAACAGGATGTAGAGATTAACAAGGGACTAAACCTACTCCTAGGTGCACTTTCTCAACAAGGTGCATCTATTGAAATTGGGAGCCAGCCCACTCCACCTTGTACAGAGTCTACACCATTGCAGGAATTCACTCCTGTCAATGAAGAAGTTTTAGTTGAAAAGGAGACACCTTGTGCACCAGTAGGATCCTCTCTTGAAACTTCCCCATTTTCTCTGGGGGAGTTGTCAACACTCAGTTCTACCCACAATCTTTCTTCCACCTCTCAAATTTCTTCTCAACCAGCTGTGTCTAGCCAAACACACAAGGTTGTTAATCATCAGGATTCTCATTTCCCTGGTGAGCCCCACTCAAGTGACTTGGTGCATGACACCTTGTTCACCACTCAGGACACTCATTTAGATGGTGAGGGAATGCATGCTGAGGCATATCCTGATGACACCATCAAAACCACAGAGGTTCCAGAAGTTTTTACTTCAGACTCTGTGGGGGCTCAGGCATATCATAGCCAAGTGTCTTCACAGACATTGGGTAATCTGGGGGACCTCCACATCATGCAAATGGCATCCCCTGGACACTCCCCAGTCATTCAAAGACTGTCTCCTCGGGAGAAATCACCTATCCATCCCGTGTCTAATGAATCATCTGAGAAATTGGATGAGGAAATAGATATTAAAGGGACCACTGTAACTAGTGGCCCTAGCTCTCACTCTTTGTCTCAATGGATGGAACCTGTGCAACATGACAGGGAACCAAGACCATCAATCTCTGGTGGGTCCCTTTCTGATGAAAAACTACAAGAATTGTATGGAGATCAGTTGGAGGGTTTTTATCATATTACACAGCAATTGTTGACTTCTCACCTGCCTAACAAAGATTATGCTGCCATATTGCTGGAGTATGCAAAGGATCAAGAAGAATTGAAAGAGAAGAATGCAAATATGGCTGAAGATGAAGAGGCCAATGTAGATGCTTGGTTGAATGGAAAATCTGTAGTTAGTATAGAGGAAGCTTTGGAGTGGACCAGGCAAAAATATCTTACTTCTCTTGGGTCCTATGAGAAGACATTCACCCCAAGTACAATGTATGATGCCATACATGAAGCTACCAAGGTTCAGCTACAGTCCGACCACTACCTTGCCAAAGGTGTCCAATCTGAGATTCAAAATCATAGAACCAAGGTAGAGGGTACATTGCTGGGCATTGAAAACAAACTGAGGACTGGAGGATTATATGGGGGAAGTACAAAGGGAGAATCTGTGAAGTCTTCAATTCTTAACTCCAAAATGGATTCTCTAGAAAAGGTGTTCAAGGAAATGATTCACAGTCATCAAGCCATCCTGGATAATCAAAGAAGGATCAACAACATGGTTGAGGTCTTATTCAAGAACAGGCATTCTCACCTTGCCTCCATTTCAAATGGATCTGTACTACCAGTCTAAGGCCAAAGATGAAGCTTCCAAGGCCTCCACTATTGATACTTTAAATGCTAGAGTGGATTCTCTCACATCCACAGTTTCTAAAGTTGTCTCAGATGTTCAAAGCCTGAAAAAGGAGTTTGTCTCTACTTCTGCAAATCAAGGGACTTCTCTAGCAAATATTTCTGCACAACTCACTTCTCTCCAATCCTTGATTTCCAACTTGGGCACAACTAGTCAGGCTCCTCCAGAAACTTTTCCAACTCAGGTAAAGCCAAGCCACTCTACCTTTCTTCACAGACAAGATATCAATCCTAAGGGGGAGAAGGCAAGAAGAGAAGAAATAGAGGTTGAAAGGCAAAAGGCAGTCATGAGGAAGCTCAGGAGTGAAATTCTAAAGCCCAATTCTGACAAGAACTTTCTGGACCTTCTGCATCATATCAAAAAGCAAGTCAAGAGAAATCATTGGAGTTATAAGAAGATGCTTGACAATGTTATTATTGCAGTGAGGGGAGTTAAGTTTGAACAGAATGGACAAATGTTCAAAGAGCCACTCATTCAAATGGAGTCTGGATATTTTAAAGTCTCAGTTGCTCTTTTTCAAAGACTTTCATATACTAAGCTGGAATGTTTGTACAAGGCAGTGGAGTTGGTAACCCAGGAGGATTAAGAATTGAAGAACCAAATTTTGGGGCCTCTCCTACCTCATGCTCTGCCTGAATCCTACTGCAATCCTAATGGAGTGATGTATATGGCTAGAGGAGAAAATCTTGCTCATTTCAAAATTCCTCAACATCTCATCTCAGGAAACAGAAGTCAAATCATAAACCTGATTGAGTTGATTGAAAAGAAGAAGGTAAAACAGGTTGAAGACAATGAGATTGTGGACAAGATGAAGAAGTTCATAACTAGCCAATTATCTGATTTTGCAAGTGAGGAGTTAAAGAAAAAAAGAAGGATGATGATGATAAGGATCAGGATAAGAAGGACAAAAAGCCTGAATCCAGGAGTGATAAGGAAGAAAAGAAAGAGAATAAGAAAAAGGAGAATGCAGAAAAGAAGAAAAGAGATGATTCTGAAAAGGAGAAACAATATCAAAGGAGAAATCCTTCAAAGTAGCAAGTTGTTGGTACTCACTCTAGTACACCTACAAAATCTCAGGGTACTAGTGTGATGTCAACAGTTTCTGAAACTGCCACTGCCCTCAAATCCAAGTCTCCAAGAAGGATGTTCATGAAAGTAACTTCACATGGAGTGATAAGGAGAGAAATTAAAAGGGATCAATCAAGGAAATTGAAGCCAAGTCAACATCTCAAAGTCAACACCGCCTCAACAACTAAATTCAAGAATTCTACTAGCTCATTGCTAGTAAGATGTCCTAAGTGGAGAAAACAACTTGTTGTTCCAGATAAGGGTCTGTAAGTTAAGCCTATCCAAGAAATTGCAGAAGTCAACAAACAGATGTTAAAACAGTAGAAGGCTAACAGGATTGCTAAAGTTGAGATCAGGGACAAAAGGATGTTTGTCATAACTGTTGATGGAGAGGAAATAGGCTTTCACCATGACAACAGTAATGCTACCACTCATGACATCATGAGAGTGATAAGCCTTTTTTACAAAAGAAGAAAGATTAACAAGTTGAGAATGATGGAAATGGCTCAGTACTTGCAAAAGAAGTATCAGAAAAGATGTCAAAAGAAGCATGAATAACAAACATTCATTCTGAGAAGCACATCTAATTTGGACTCCAACATCTGGATCTCCTAGTATCAACTCAAAGGAATGAGCTCTACTCCATACCCTATGTCTTGGCAGATTTTCCCTAGAAGATTCAGCCTGATAATCATTAGTGATGAGTCCTGCTAGTAGATCCTTCTGTTGCTCCCCCTGAGCTGCTGCTTGGTTGAGAATGTGATTCTCTGCCACTACTAGTAGTTTCTGTGAATCTTCCACTGTTTCCACTACTAGGGTCAGAATCATCATTATTGATATTTCCATTTGGTACTTGATTTTCTGTTGCAGCTTCAGGTTCCATTTCACCTTCATCTGAGTTCAAATTTTCAAAATGCAGAGTTTCAGTGTCATCTGTTCTTTGTAGACTTGGGAGTTTGAGATCATCGAAAGTTACATTCATGCTTTCGATGACCTTCTTGTGTTCAATCACATAAACCCTGTACGCCTTAAATTCCAGAGAGTATCCAAGAAATATGCCTTCATGAGCCTTGGATTCAAACTTTCCTAGATGCTCATCATCTTTCAATACAAATCACTTTGTTCCAAACACATTAAAGTATTTCAGTGTTGGTTTCTTGTTTGCCATTATCTCGTACGGAGTCTTGTCATGATCTTTATTAATCAGGGTACGATTCTGAGTGTAGCAAGCTGTGTTGACTGCTTCAGCCCAAAAGTATAGAGGTAACTTAGCTTCATTCAGCATTGTTCTTGCTGCTTCAACCAAAGTTATGTTCTTCCTTTCTACTACTCCATTTTGTTATGGAGTTCTGGGTGCTGAGTATTGTCTTGAAATCCCTTTCTCAATACAAAAATCATTCAGGGTTATATGTTGGACTTAAATCAAGCCTAGTCTATTTAATTATCTATCTTGCTGTAACATAGTTTGTACTTCTGTAATAGTTTAGTGACTTAGATATTCTTGTATAAAATTATAGATAGAAGTCTACTCAGTTTGTCTTTAAATTGTAAATAAAGTCAAAAATAAAGTCTGTTAGAAGATTCAAGTTGAATCATGCAACAAGACAAAGAAGACTGTGGAGAAATAAGGAAAGCCATCTGAGAATTCTACTATGGCAATTACTCAGTCGAGAAGTCTACTATTCGAGAAGTCAGAACTGTGGGAACATTTCGAGAAATCTTAAAACACACTCAACTGTTCAGTACTTGATCGAGAAGTCAGCCATTCGACAAGTCAATATTGAAGTCATTCGAGTAGTGTCAATTGTGATTCATTCGAGAAGTGAGAAAAAAAATCAATTCAAGAAGTTAGCAAAAGGAGCATTCAAGAAGTCGTAAAGCTGAGGCATTCGAGAAGTCACAATTTCAAGTTTCTATTCGAGAAGTCTAGCTTAATCGAGAAGTCCAGTCATTCGAGAAGTTAGACATTCATAGTTCAATCGAGTTGTCACAGCAAGTACTCAATCCAGAAGTCAACCTCTATGACTTCTGAAGCTCTGTTTTTACAGGATAAGTCAAGCCTGCAAAGATAGAGACAAGTCTACAATGAAGCTGGGAAGTCAGTCAAGATAAATGACAGAAGGTATAAGGCTGGATGTAGCAGACTGTCACAACAGTGTTAGCTAGAAATAGATATCAGTCAAATGTAAAGGATGTCTTGTCTTTTTCTAGTTATAGCTAATCTGTCTTATGTGAGCATGTGCACAGGACATGTTGTCTATATATTTTATGCACAGCCTCATTTGATAGAAGTCTTATGAGTTTTATAATTGTAAATTCCTAGAACAAGTAGCTGAAGTTCATTTTGAATTTCAGATTGTAGCAAAAGTTCATTCTAATAAAATTAGATTGAAAGTTACATCTAGTGTCTATTATATTCATTATCTCTGTTTAATGTTCTAAGTTAAATCTGGTTAACCTGTTCAATCTTGCAATCAAGTTAACAGTTGAACTAGCTCAAAAGAATCAAAGAGAAGGAAAAAGGATTGAAGTATACATTTACCCCCTTGTAAACTTCTAGGACTCATAATTCCTAACATTATATTCCTGAATTCTGTTCCATTATCAGACCTAATTTTCCTGATAGGCAAACCAGCTTCTAACTCTGTCTTCTTTATGTGATCAATGATTATTTGAGGGGCTTAATCCTTTAAGGCTATAAACAACACCCACGTGTACTTGGAGTAGTCATCTATAATTACTAGTGCATATCTCTTCCTTGACATAGACATGACATTGACTGGACCAAATAAATCCATATGCGAAAGTTGCAGTGGTTCAGTAATGTCTGTAGAATCTTTGCTTCGGTGAGATGTTTTCTTTGACTTACCTTTTTCACATGTTTCACATAACCCTTCTTGACAGAATTCCATTTCAGGTAAACCTCTAATCAATTCCTTCTTAACTAAAGAGTTCATTGACTTGAAGTTCAGGTGTGAAAGTTTCTTATGCCATAACCAATTGTCCTCTGTTGAAGCTTTGCTATAAAAACATTGAACTTCGCCTTTTCTTGTAGAGAATAAGTCATCTACAAAGAGATTCCCCTTTCTCACTCCTTGAAGAGCAAGCTTCGCATCTTTCATGTTTTGGATTGCACATCTTTATTTCTCAAATATTACTTTGAAGCCCTTGTCAGTGAACTGACTCATACTTAGAAGGTTGTGCTTTAATCCGTCCACAAGAGAGATATTTTCAATGATAACATTGCCAATTTCCAAATTACCATATCCTGTTGTGAATCCCTTGTTGTTATTTCCAAAGGTCACTACTGAGCCAGCTTTCTCAATCACATCTGATAGCAGGGCCCTATCACCAGTCATATGCCTTGAACAACGGTTGTCGAGAATCCACATGACACGCTTTTTTTTTTGCTATGCCCTACAACCATAGATTGATTACTTCTTCTTTGGCACCCAAATTTGATTGGGTCCAAGAGGCTTAGATAAGTAAACAGATTTAGCTGCAGAAATTTTCTAGTCCATGTTTTTCTCATCGACTGTGCCCTTGCCCTTTGGTTTAGCCTTGACAAGAGTGTCTTTAGGCTTAGGGACATGGTATTCCTTCCTAGACTTAGGAGGACTAGCAGTGTTTGCCCTAACATGCTTTCTATTCATGTTCACATCTGTATTCATTAAAGTACTAGATGATGTATTCATTAAGTTTATGTATGCAGACATGATGTTGAAAGCACATGGCATGCATCTTACTTTACCACACGGTTGATGAGGGATAGACATGGCAGGCAAGACAGACATATTAGAAGTTTCTTCTTTTACTACTTTTATCTTTTTGCATGCATGCGTAAGATGACCAGTAGAATTACAATNATGTTTTTCTCATCGACTGTGCCCTTGCCCTTTGGTTTAGCCTTGACAAGAGTGTCTTTAGGCTTAGGGACATGGTATTCCTTCCTAGACTTAGGAGGACTAGCAGTGTTTGCCCTAACATGCTTTCTATTCATGTTCACATCTGTATTCATTAAAGTACTAGATGATGTATTCATTAAGTTTATGTATGCAGACATGATGTTGAAAGCACATGGCATGCATCCTACTTTACCACATGGTTGATGAGGGATAGACATGNTTAAGTTTATGTATGCAGACATGATGTTGAAAGCACATGGCATGCATCTTACTTTACCACACGGTTGATGAGGGATAGACATGGCAGGCAAGACAGACATATTAGAAGTTTCTTCTTTTACTACTTTTATCTTTTTGCATGCATGCGTAAGATGACCAGTAAAATTGCAATTATTACAAACTTTTCTAATAGCTTTAGGAGAGTAGGCATAATCATTTTTCTTGTTAACACCTATCTTGCCATTTCTGTTAGCTTTCTTCTTTTCATCCTTGTTGCATAAATCACTTTTATTCTGTTCCTTAGGTTCTACAAATTTTACAGATTTCTTAGGCAACTCCTTTTTACTTACTTCCTCTTTCTTTTGATCCTCAGCAAGAATTTCTTCTTTCATTAAAACATGTTCTTCATCTACGGGTTCGAAGACAAACATCTTGTATAGGGGCTTATCAACATTTTTTAACACATGTGGAATGTCTTGTTTCACATGACTTTCCTCAGTAATTGATTCCACATGTCTCTTTCCTGCCTTTTTATCATAGTCAAACCCTATTCCTGTTTTATGACCTATGACCTGTTTATCTATTGCCTCCTTAACAAGATTAACAGATTTCTTATAAGCCTGAAGTTTTAACTCTAACTCAGAAATTTTATTCCTAAGCGCAGTTTCTACTTCCTAGTTGCATTTGTCTATATTCTAGAGATTATATCTTCTGTTTCATATCTTCTAAGTTAACACATGCAAGTTCTAGTTCTTCATTTCTAGCTTCTAGCATTTTATTTTTTAGAACTAGTTTAGCATTTTCTTCTTCAGATGCTAGTATGCTTATGTGAATGTTAAACATTTCTACACTAAGATCTTCTACAGTTTTCTTATAATCAGAATTAGACATATCAACTGTGGAAAGAAATGATACCTTAGATGACTGAGGTGATGCCTCTGAAGAGTCTGCCATTAGTGCAACATTTCCATATGTCTCATCTTCGTCATTGTCTGAGTCATCCCAGCTCTTTCCCTCGGCTATATAAGCTATGCCCTAATTCTTCTTTACCAGTGCATCATATTTTTACTTGAGTTTTTCATACGACTCATTTCTTTCTTTTCCTTGCTTAGGCTTCCAGCATTCTGTTACAAAATGAACTTGAACTTACTACGGTCTACCATCCCCGTCTTATAACCTCCTTTGCTATAAGACCCTGAAGAAGAACCACCTCGGTCGCTGTTTCTGAAACTGGAACCACTGTAACTTGAGTTACTCTTGAATTTGTACTTAGGGTTTCTTCTAAACCTGAGGTTCTTGAACTTTCCTGCCATATAGGCCATTGTCTTGTTTTCCAATTGTTCAAGGTCTTCCATTGAGTAGAAGTCATCTTCATCACATGATTGAGCATTCTCTGAAATTTTAACTTCTAGAATCTCTTCTTTCTCAACAATAGGCTTTGTTGTGCTGGTCTCTATGACAGGAAAATCCTTGGCTACAAGTGTTGTAGCCTTTAACAGTGCTGTATTCCTGCTGTCCACTATACCTGGCCCATAAATGATTTGTCTCTGCTCTTGCTCCATTTCATGAGTCTTGAGCTTCCCATATAGAATTTCAATGGACATGTCATTTATGTCACTCATCTCTCTAATGGCAGAGATTTTGTGTTCCAGGTGTGCTGGCAGTGTCAACATAAACTTCCTGTTGATCTCCCTATGTGAATAGGCCTTCCCATGCAGTGATAAGTCATTCAAAAATTTGTTGTATCTCTCAAAGACTTGAGTGATACTTTCTCCTGGCAGTGACTTGAATAATTCATACTGGGAGGTAAGAATATCCAGCCTGTTCTCCTTCACTTCTGATGTACCTTCCATTAGCAGATCAATCGTATCCCACATTTGTTTGGCACTGGTGCAATTAATCATTTGATTCAGCATTGTAGTATCCAGTGAATCCATTAGAATACATTGAAGATAATTATCCCATGCAACTCGATCTTTGTCAGTGTCAGGGTACTCTAAAGGCTCATTTGGGGTAAATCCTTGAGGAATCCGTTCGCCGTCATCTGAGACTATTTCTGGTGTTAGCTTCTGAGATACATAGGGTCCATTTTCCAAAATTCTCATGTATTGAGAATTAGCTGATTTAATGAAAGTGGACATCTTCTTCTTCCATAAAATGTATTTATTTTTATCAAAGGCTGGGATTTTGATGCTACTAAGTTTTTGGGTACTCATGGTTGTGAAGAATTTTAAATATCAAGAAATAATTAATTTTTTTAAAATTAAAATCAATTCGAATAAAAATAAAATTTTGATAAATAAAATTTTAATTCGAATTCTTGATGATTGATAGTCTTCTTAAAATTAGTGAACTTAAAATCTTTGAAAAATTCGAAATTGAATTTTCTTTAATAATAAAGATATTTCAATATAAATTTTTCTAGATCTAAAAATGCACTTTTTCGGAAAACTATTTTTGGATCTTGATTTGTAACTTCAATCAACAA
>QRFB01005163.1:25232-36425 GCA_008931105.1 Oenanthe javanica
TTCTTTTAACAACTATAAGATATGATTCTTCAGGATCTGATTGAAACCTAGCACACAAGCATGTAGCAAACATAATATATGGCCTACTTGCAGTTAAGTAAAGTAATGAGCCGATCATACCTCTGTAGCTTGTGATGTCTACCCTCTTACCAGGCTCATCTTTACCAAGCTTAGTGGCAGTTGCCATAAGGGTTTTTGTGACACCCCCAGATTCAGGGTCAGGGATCCAGGCCATCACGATCCAATTCCAACAATAAATTACTCATCTGTCTAACAATTATATCAACAACATATACTGGTGACCCCAATCCAATTACACAACTCGAGCCATAGTCTCAGAAAATGAACTTAAAATAATAACAGTTATTATAATCCAACTTTAATAATCTCAGGATCTCATGCTACTAATATAACCTCTTCCTGAAGTTACATTAGAAGTTAACATTGTTTAAACATTTATTATTACATTGCATATTTTACAACAAGTCTTAGGATTCTAAACTGAAATCCTATCTAGCTTACACCACCTGTAGAAGCCTTGAACCTGACTAACTCAAGCTCGGGCCTCTCATTTCCTTTGCATCCCATGGACACGTCTTACTGCAAGATTTAAAGTTTACAAAAAATAAGAATGAGCCAAAGATTGCTCAGCAAGATATATATTAGAATATTTTTGTAATTTGTACCAAGAAAATGGTGGTAACCAATATTTATACTAACCCGATGTTCAACAGTATCAATAAAAAATTTTGCAATATATATCTGCAGAAATTTTAGCGAGGTATATCTTGACAATAAATGAATCAGAGTTTACGATGCAAGAAGGTACTCAAAATAAGTATGCAGTTCGAGTTACTGTGGTACAACAATTTAAGTTCAAAATTTTAGAATGACACTATCGGTAACTTAGCACGATGGCATCAGTTATAGTGTTCTATTCATTTAAAAATCACTAAGAAAGTAGTTCAAGATACTGCGAATAGAATCAATAAAAGTTCAACAGTTTTCATTAACATTATCGGTAACTTAGCACCTTGGCTTTCGTTATAGTGTATGACCAATGAAAGTTCAATAATACCCATTAACACTATCAGTAACTTAGCACCATGGCTTTTGTTATAGTGTAGGACCAATGAAAGTTCAACAGTTCCCATTAACACTATTAGTAACTTAGCACTCAGGCCTTTATTATAGTGTTAATGTCAAATTCCAATTGGACGAAATGGGACTATACTGGAACACACCCACAGTACACGATGATTAGTCGTTGAGTACGGTGAAATTTTCTACTAGTAGACGGATGATCCTACCGGTCATCACCCTGGCAACTTTAGCCATAAAATATTTATCTACTGGGCCGGTGTCCATCGACCTCTTACGCTAACTGGGCGACATCAAAGGCCCAAATTTATCTTACAGGCCGGTGTCAAACGACCTCTTATGCTAATCGGGCGACATCAAAGGCCCAAATTTATCTGTCGGGCCGGTGTCAATCGACCTCTTACGCTAACCAGGCGACATCAAAGGCCCAAATTTATCTGTCGGGCCGGTGTCAATTGACCTCTTACGCTAACCGGGCGACATCAAAGGCCCAAATTTTCTCCAGTCCCTTGAAGAACCCTATCCATATCTAGAACGAAAATTAATTCAAGTTCCCTAAGCATAGCGCTTGTTGATAGGTCCAATTTAGAAAGATGATAATTTATTTGTAAGGAAATTGAATTCAAGTTCTAGAATGTCTCAATTCTCTTTTAAGATCTCAACACCAGATGTTTGATTAACTCCCAGAATTATGAGAAAGTAATCCTATATGCACATGTTGACTTATAGTCAAATAATCTCTTTTTGCTCAAACATTTCTCACACAAGAAGTTTTCAAAATCACATGACCAGTGAGTTGTTTTAAAATCATAAAAGTTCTCAGAATAATTGTTGGATAGCTAAATCATTTATAGAAGATTTTAGATCCAATTGAATAACTCTAAATAATTTCTCAAAGAAAAGTCCTCGAGACTCTGTTGACAAACTGTCAGAAACTCACACACTAACTCCCGGTCAAAACTTCAAACACAAACTCGGAAACTCAACTCGTAAAACACTTCTCATTCTCTACTTATACACACTTTAACTTTATAAGATTCGAAGTTGATAATTAATCACAAAGTAATGATTAGTGAACAGTACAAACATATATGTATGTTTATAAGAAAATATATTTCAAAACACAACAGAACCTTTTTATGAAGTAGTATTCGCCAAAAGGTAAAAATGTTCGAAAACTTGCATATACAGGAATTAAAATATTTTGTAATACAATTCAAAAAAATAGAGTTAGGAATCTTGCCTGGTGTCCATGATGCATATCCAAGTCCCACTTGTAATCCAGAAGCTCTATCAATAGATATAAGAACTTTGATTAATCTCTCTACTCGAGTTAACTACTTTAACTCTACTAATCGTAGCCACTTTTTATTAAGTACTAACAATTGCTTCGCAATTATTAAACCTCATGATTTTTATAAGCTAGGACCTCGATACTAATCCACAAACCTATATCGAGTCCAAATGCGGCCATTACAATTTGTACTTGATAGTTTTATTACTCTTATTGTAATAATCCATATTTCTGACGCTTGGGATTATTAAGAATATTTGGATAAAATTTTTCATTTTTATTAGAGAATAATTTTATCTGAATTATCGCTTGAAGAGAGCTTAATGGTTGAAGCCGTAATATCAATATGCGATATAAATGAGTGTATGTAAATCAATTCAGAATTCAGAAAGTGACAACTTTTATTTGACCCTAATCTGGTCATACTGTGTGGAAACGGTGAAGGAATATTTATTTGTTTTAAAATAAATATTCGAAAAAGATATTCCTAATCTATGAAATAAATGAATGTATGTATAATTCTTCAAAATTCGAAAATTCGCAACTTAATTTCTGACCGTTGTGGGGCCATATCGGTACCAAAAATGTGGAGGAATATTTATTTCCTCCGAAATTAGTTTCAAAGCTATATTATTAACCTAGGGAATATATAATCGTATGTAGGATTCGTCAGGAATTGAGAATAAGTAATTTTAGATTTAAGATGATTTAAACGATTAAAAACGATCTAAAATGAATAGTAAAAACATTCGGACTCCAAATGTCTTGAAATTTCAGAGGATTCTCTGGGATGATAAATGTTGACTAAGTGTGTAATTAGAAATTATATTTGAGGGATAGAATTGAAATTGTAAATAACGAGTAGAATGCAAGAGAAATGGTGTAGGTGAATAGTATTTATTCGGAGAATTGTCTCGCAAATTCTCGAAACAATTAAAGGTTATTAATTTAATAATAATGATTCATAATAGAATTATAAAATGANTAACGAGTAGAATGCATGAGAAATAGTGAAGGTGAATAGTATTTATTCGGAGAATTGTCTCGCAAATTCTCGAAATAATTAAAGGTTATTAATTTAATAACAATGATTCATAATAGAATTATAAAATGAGATTTTAAGTTTTGAAAGTTAAGTTTGTCAGATGAATAAAGTATGAGAATAAGAGATTAAAACGTCGTCTGGAAATTACGCGAGTATTACACAAAGCTAGGGGACACATAAAAGAAAACAAAAATCAGCCAACACCCCCATTTCTTTCATTTTGCCGATTGTGAGGGAGAGAGTGAGAGAGAAAGAGAGAAAGAGTAAAGAATGGAGAGATTTCTTCATAACTTGCTCGATTCTTGTCGGAATCGCTTGATTTCGGTTTCATTGTTCACCTCTCTTCGAACCCGTTCTTTCCTAGCCATCATCATCATCACCAACACCACTCTTCGCCATGATTTCTTCAAGAACAAGGGCTGCGTTTTTGGGGGATCATCGTAGGCTTGCTTGTTCGTTGCGTTCTATAGCTTGAATCGAATGTATAACTCTCCTCTTGCTTAATCTTGAATCTTACATCATCGAGAAAGACCATGAATCGAATGGAATAATGGACACATTCCGGAAAATCGTCGAGTAAGCGACCGATTTAGGACTTGTAATGTTAGTCATCGAGAAAGACCATGATTCTAGTTAAATGCAACGTCAAGGTGGAGCGAGCTACTTACGAGATTAGAGGGAGCGGTTCGTGTTCGTTATCACAATTTTTTTTTTGTAGAGTTGTGCAAGATTAATTTCGAGGACGAAATTTCTATTACGAGGAAAGAATGTAACATCCCGTATTTTTTTAATAATATATTAAGTTATTTAATTTAATATTAAGAATAATATTAGTGAATTATTACTAATATTATTATTTGAATATGAATATAGATATTTTATAATTAGGATATTATTTTAGAGATTATTGGTTAAGATAATAAAATAGAAAAAAATAGAAAAAATAGAAAAAAAATAAAATAAAAAGGGTTAGAGTTTTGTAAGTTACGTAAGAAAAGTTGAGAAGCCGTAGAGAAGATAGAAGAGAAGAAGAAAAATATTGAGAAGATGGGTTATTGTATCAAATTAGGGTTCGTGTAATGGGGACATCTATATTTTTACAGAAGATCATTCATGTATTTGAAGGTTTAAGGTACGGATATCTTCGTTACACTCTCTTTGTATTCGTAACAATATCTTTGTTCTTGTTTTGTTATTCAATTCGTATGTATATTATGTATAGTTCGTATTCATTCAGATTCTTATAAAATTCGTATCTCATTCATTCTTTATCTATTTGCTGTGATTTTATACTACCTAGAAAGATATTTCAATTATCTACAACTTTCGTTCTTTATGTTTTCTGAAATTCGGTTCGTAAGTATATTAAAATCTGCCGTTTGTATAATCTGGTTATTTATTGGAATTATTCTGCTATAACTTCAGAAATTCATAATAAATTGAGAATTCATCCAAAAATTATGTGTAATATCATTCTGAAAAGGTCTTTCCGAGATCTTCGTTCTTTGTTTACATTCCGCTGTCAAGTTCTGTGATCTTGGTGTCGTAAATCTCAAAATACTACTGTGATCATAGCTTGATTCTGTTATGGCAGTCCGCATTTTAATTGTTTCTGCATTCGTTACTTATCCGATTTTGACGAACTTTATCATTCTGGAAAAATCTTTGAATCATCTACAAGTTTCGTGTTCTGCACTCTTTCATTTGAGGTCATCTTGATAGAGTAAATTAATAGTTTTTCAGACTGATCAATTCTGATTTTATTTGTAATAGTCTATATTGTATGATATTTGGCGTGTGTGATATTTTAGTAAGATATTTCCAGTTAATTNCAAGTTTCGTGTTCTGCACTCTTTCATTTGAGGTCATCTTGATAGAGTAAATTAATAGTTTTTCAGACTGATCAATTCTGATTTTATTTGTAATAGTCTATATTGTATGATATTTGGCGTGTGTGATATTTTAGTAAGATATTTCCGGTTAATTGGTGATATATATACATATATGATTTGGGAGATTTCGTAAGACCTCCGTCATGAGTGGATAATCTCATGCTTTGGCACCACCTATACGGTGTATTTAAATTGTATGGGCGTGTCGCCGGAGTTATGGGACACGTAGAGTCATGACTATTGTGTATGTTTGTTTGGCCATTTGGGTAGTATTGTGTTTTGTACCGTGCAAGCCCCTTTAAGATTTTGGGTAACATTTGATTTGTTCTATGCAAGCCCCTGTAAGTTTTGATGACTACATATTCTGGAGAACCAAAATGTAGGACATCCTGTAAGTGTAAGATTGTCTCCCATATCAGTAAGTAAATTTGTATTTCAGTATTTGATCATTATAATATATGACTAGTAAGTGTACGAGTAAGAGTAAGAATATTTGTGATTAAAAAGTATGTACGTTGTGATTGTAAGATAAGTATCTATCGTATCTTTTTATTTGTTTATATCGTGAGTTAAGTATGACCAGTATCTTTTGTCTCTTTCAGTTGTTTCATCATTCTTTATTTAGATATTTTATTTATTTATATTGTCATCGTTCTAACCCTTGTACTCTTTGCATTGTTTTATATCCGTATATGAGCCTTTCGCTCACTGTCGGTCTATGTTTCTTTGATTTTCCCCGGCAGGTTAGGTGGGCTAATTAATGGGAAGAGTGCGAGTTGCTGACTTTGAGAAGTCGTAAAGTTTATATAATTTTATATTCGTATATGAGTTTTTCGCTAACTGTCGGTCTATATTTCTTTGTTTCCCCCGGCAGGTTAGATGAGCTAATTAATGGGAAGAGTGCGAGTTGCTGATTTTGAGGAGTTGTAAAGTTTATATTTAGATTTGAATTTGTATAGTTAAGCTGTAACTTTTATTTTTGGATTGTAAGTTGTTGGATATTGAGAACTTGTATCGTTTATTGGATTTTTGGATAATTTCATTTAAGAGAATAAGTTAAGGATTTTAAACTTGGAGTAGGAATGACCGCCACATTACAAATATAATGGTTGGGTTAACCAGTATAGATGAGTTATGGCATAAGTGCTTGTACGACGCTCCTTCTTTTAATAATGGAATTCCGGACCAGAGAGCGGTCCGAGTAGTCATTGATGATAAAATGGTTTGGATTGAGCTAGGTGGTTCGGGGAAAGGTCCCGTGACCTAGATATAAACCCATAAGTGTGGTTCGATTGAGACTATATAGAATGGATAATATAATTATCCTTTTAGTATTATACTAAAGATCGCACACGACACTAGTGTTGGAAAGTGACAGTTGCAAACCCCTGACGATATCCATATATGATGATCCTAAATTTCTGAAAGGTATTTGGTTGAGATCTAATGAGGTCACTGATTCAGCAAGAATTCTTATGAACTTTGTCGAACAAAGAATTCTTTAGCCATAGCTATTTCTTGTATTATGCAATTGTTTCCTAAGTATCTGGAAATTCAGATGTAATTAAAGTTTAGACCTGAAATAAGAGTGTGTCAGATCATGAATCAAAGTCTATAGGAATTGTCAAGTTTGTCCCAAAAGTAGTGAATTGAGAATAGAGTCACAGTGTTGGAAATAACTAACTATGATAGAATGTGGAAATGAAGTGCTGAAAAAAAATAAAATTGAAGACTAGAAAGGAAGCTAAATATATGGAGATTCTAAGAAACCATTTGATAAGGAATTGGAGCTCTACTTTGGGAAGAACAGTGGATTAAGAAATATGAGTGGGTTGGCGTACAGTTAATTATGGTTCATCCAAGCCAATCGAGGCCTCACTTACTAAATAGTGAGCCTGATATGGGAGAATATGTGAAATGGACAGCAAGAAACTCTAATTATAAAGTCTAGATGTTATGATAATGATTGCCCTAAAAGAAGGGATAACATGTTTTAAATATGGAGAATAAGGGAAAGGTAATATGGTATGAAGATTGACTGGTGTACCGGTTTGACATAGATTTAAGTCCCTTCCAGATTGAAGAATTGATGTGATGTTGAGAATGGAGGATTGTCCAAATAAGGATGTTTAAACTAATGGTAACAATAAAATAGTGAAGTTAAGATTTTTCGATATTGGATAAAGTTGGGATTGAAAGATAGAGATAAATTGAGAAGGTTTAAATTACGATTGGAGTGAAAAGTATATTACGCTTTGGATGCTAAGTTGTGGGGCACCAGTAATGGATATGAAAAAGGAACTATTCAATAAGGAGAAGTACGCAGTGGTTAAAGAATTGGGAAATGTAACCCTTAGTGATATTTTGGGGTTACCACCATTAGAGATCACGTCACTCGTCATTAACCTAGTGTTATGAGCAACTTCAGCATTGGAGGCATTATAGAAGATGGCACCTGGCAGCAAAGGAGGATAGGTTATTACCAACTGAAGAATGCATGCGTTAAAATACGACTTATAGAGATCATCGACTAAATAGAACAAGTATTGAGAAATGAAGTAATAATGCTGAGAAGATTGTACGAAACCAAGAAGGTTGAAGTCTCAACCTAGAAATTAGAAAGCGAGGTGTGAAAATAGTAACCTCAATTGTTCTCGTGTAAATTCCGAGGACGGAATCCTTTTAAGGAGGGGAGACTGTAATAACCCGTATTTCTGACGCTTGGAATTATTAAGAATTTTTGGATAAAATTTTTCATTTTTATTAGAGAATAATTTTATCTGAATTATCGCTTGAAGAGAGCTTAATGGTTGAAGCCGTAATATCAATATGCGATATAAATGAGTGTATATAAATCAATTCAGAATTCAGAAAGTGACAACTTTTATTTGACCCTAATCTGGTCGTACTGTGTGGAAACGGTGAAGGAATATTTATTTGTTTCAAAATAAATATTTGAAGAAGATATTCTTAATCTATGAAATAAATGAACGTATGTATGATTCGTCAAAATTCGAAGATTCGCAACTTAATTTCTGACCGTTGTGGGGCCATATCGGTACCAAAAATGTGGAGGAATATTTATTTCCTCCGAAATTAGTTTCAAAGCTATATTATTAACCTAGGGAATATATAATCGTATGTAGGATTCGTCAGGAATTGAGAATAAGTAATTCTGGATTTAAGATGATTTAAACGATTAAAAACGATCTAAAATGAATAGTAAAAACATTCGCACTCCAAATGTCTTGAAATTTCATAGGATTCTCTGGGATGGTAAATGTTGACTAAGTGTGTAATTAGAAATTATATTTGAGGGATAGAATTGAAATTGTAAATAACGAGTAGAATGCAAGAGAAATGGTGAAGGTGAATAGTATTTATTCGGAGAACAAGAGATTAAAACGTCGTCTGGAAATTACGCGAGTACTACACAAAGCTAGGGGACACATAAAAGAAAACAAAAATCAGCCAACACCCCCATTTCTTTCATTTTGCCGATTGTGAGGGAGAGAGTGAGAGAGAAAGAGAGAAAAAGTGAAGAATGGATAGATTTCTTCATAACTTGTTCGATTCTTGTCGGAATCGCTTGATTTCAGTTTCATTGTTCACCTCTCTTCGAACCCGTTCTTTTCTAGCCATCATCATCATCACCAACACCACTCTTCACCATGATTTCTTCGAGAACAAGGGCTGTGTTTTTGGGGGATCATAGTAGGCTTGCTTGTTCGTTGCGTTCTATAGCTTGAATCGAAGGTATAACCCTCCTCTTGCTTAATCTTGAATCTTACATCATCCCATCCATAAAATCTCTAGTTATGATCCAAAGTGTGATGAACATGAATAGTAACTCCGAAAATAAATATTTATTTTCTTTGATTCTTGTGTTCCTATGGCTTGGTTGATAATTGTTATAGCTTATACATGTTATGGGTAGCATTGTTTAAGCTTGGTTATTCCTAGAAATGCATTGTTTGTTAATTTGATGTTAAGCTCTTAGTTCTTAAATTTTGTTAGTTAAATGGCTTGGGATTGATGTATGATGTAGTATGTAGTTGAATAAGGAGTTTGAGATTGGTTGTTGGTTGAATTGAAGTAAAATAGAAATGGAAAACGATGAGTTTACAAACGTTACCGTGCTGAAATTTTGTTTCCCCTGTCTTCTGCCCACTGTCCAGAAAATCTGGGAACATTATTTGTCTGGTCTGGGCAGTTTGATTAAATGACTGGATAGTAGTAAGACTCTAGATCGTTTGAGCGCTAATTTTGCGTCATTCGGAGTTACGAGCCAAAAGTTATGGTCGATTTAGTAACGGTAGCGCAGAAAATGAAAATCCTATTTTCCTTGAACTTTGAAGATGTGATCACCCTAGTTAGGGGATTCCATAAATCATGACACTTTTATTTTAAATACTAGGAACACCTGAGATTACCTGAGAAGAAGAATTGGATTAAAAGGAGTAAAATCTGATTTATTAAAATTGGTAGAGTGCAAGTCATGTAACCATAAATCACAGAAATGGTAATTCTGGAGCCACTGTTTTGGATGAATTGTTCGGATGACTTAACACTATTTCTGGGCTGAGGATTTGCTGGGTATATGTTCTAATCTGAGTCTAGTTTGCGTATCCTCAAACATTGAGTCGATTGGATTAACGAGCTAGGAGATATAGCTATTTTAGTAACTGTTGTTCATAACCTACGAATTGCTTAAACATTAAACTTTGGAGAATTGTTTCACCTAGCTAACAACCTTAGCTCGAATTGAAATTTTTATGTCATGTTGCTGGTAGTACAAAGATGATCTCAGAGAAGGATTCATGTCAAATGGATTAATTTTTAATTTATTAAAAATGTTAGAAAACAGGGTGTTGGAGTGAAATGAATATAAGAAAAAGGTTAAACAACCATTTTGGGAGTCGAATTCGAGCAAGTTAGAGGACTTGTCTCGAGTCGGTCAAGTAACGAAAATTGTTAAGAAATATCATGACTACATGTAGGTGTAAAGAACATGATTAAAAAGCATTGCCAAGATGGTTTTACGAATACCTACAGTAGGCCCGAGGAGGTGAAACGTCGGGCAGAACAAGAGTTAATAAAAAGCGGTTATATTAGTAAAGTTAAAGTAATTAACTTGGGTAGATACTAATCCAAGTTCTTATGTCTATTGATAGAACATCTGGATTATGAGTGGAGCTTTGAGACGGCATCTTGGACTCCATGTAAGTTTCCAACTTTATCATTTATTTCTATATCAGAATATTGTTAATTCCTGGTGATGCAAGATTTCTTGAAATCTTTAACTTTATAATAAATTCTTCGATTATAAATTTTTGTTGTGTTTTGAACTACTCAGCTCATTGTTGTTGTTGCGAATGCACATTGCCATAACTGATTCTTCTGCTACTTTGAACTCCTCAAAAAGTTAAAGTATGCATGTAACCAGATTGAATATCTGTTATGTGCTTCGAGTTACCATTCAGGGTACTCGATGGTTAACCGGGGATAGTCGAGTATTTTCAACGGTAGTAGGTACTACCAGAATATTTCAATTCAAAAATCTATTTGAGTATTATGAGATGATTAATGAAGATCATCGATTTAATTATTTTCAACCATTCTTTTAATTATTAAATAATATTTAATTATTAATTAAATATTATTTAAAAAGTCTGAGATCCCGTGTTTCTGTCTGAACGAAGGGTTTTCAATTCCACTTTGGATTATTTAAATATTATTTAAATAATGTAGATCAATGAAAATAAAATTATTTAATTATAATTATATTCTTTGATTATTTTTAAATAATATTAAATATTATTTTAATATAATTTAAATACTGGGGATCTTTAAAAGACAGT
>QRFB01005164.1:0-41484 GCA_008931105.1 Oenanthe javanica
TTTTGTTTTCTAATTATGTTAGAATAACATTTTATATTATTAAAAAATATTTAAAATAAAAAATAAAAGTTTCATGAAAGTTATACAATTATTTAGTTAAAAATAACTATTAAATTTATTTTAAATATGATTCTGTGAGACCGCTTCTCCATAACTATATTGTTTTTGGTGAGGGGAGGGAGAATAGGATGGAATAGAATGGATAAAAATAAAAAATAATAACAAAAATGGGATGGATGACTTAAAAAAAATAAATGAATGAAAGATTTTTATGATAGAAATTTGGATAGAAAATAGATGTATGGAGAGGATGAAGTTTTTTTTTTAAAATTTAAAGTTAAATATTTGAATTTTAATTAAGTGATTAGAAATGTAATGAATGAAATAATAAAAAATTTAGACTTTCTCCATAATTTAATTTAAATATTCATTTCATTTACTCCAATCTCATTTCTCCCAACCAAATATAACATAAATTTTAAGTATTAATCAATTTATAAATTATAATAAAAAAGTAAAATATATCAAAATTAATTTTTTCGCTAATCCAAAACCCGCAATCTCAACTCTCTATACACACAAAACCATTACGCACCGATGATAATTAACCTTGTTAAATTTTTTCAGGTAAAAGATCTTAATTTTTGCTAAATGTAAATCTTAGATTCTTGAATAGCTTTTAATCAATGCATCTGAAATTACTTCTCCAGTTCAACGCTCAGGATCATCCATAAAAAAACGTCCCAACTAGTAGGAGTTAAATATGAAACTAAAGAGGGTGGAGTTTGAGAACTTTTAAAAGCCATTGAATCTAAAGCATTAGAGGACGGAATTTAAGAACTAGTAGAAGCCATTTGTATCGGAAGCTGACAGATTTTGAGAACTTGTAGAAGCTATTGGTTCCGAAGCAGTAGAGGAAGGAGTTTGAGAAGTTGAAGAAAAAAATAATTCACGCGACACATCCCACAATTGGGATATACACAAAAAGAAGATTTGATACATTTTAAGAGGAGAAGATGACCAAAACAAGATGCAAGAAAAATGGAGTTGTAATCATGTAATAACCGGAAGATGGCAAAGATTTCGCATATAAGAGCAAGTACAATGCATAGCTAAATGTTGGTTCTATAGCTGTAATATATAAATAAAATTAAAAGACATCACTTTAATGCATAGTAATAACTGAATGGAAAGATGCATAAATGGGTAATTGGTTCTATAATTACAAGCAAATAGATAGTTATAGTCATCTTTGCTACACTATTAAATAACTAAAAATGAAGTGGAAGTTGACCCTCTTTTTGATGAATGTCGAGAGAGTTTGATAAAATGTTACTAAATTTGAAACCCGGCACAATCGTTTTGTGAAGTCCATTCGTGTGAACCCTAATCGGAGTATTCTGATAGAAACGAGTGTCTCCAAGCCTCAAATATATGTCAAACCCAAACATTTTGTCAAATCAAGCTCACGTAATGCAGTGAGTTCTTCCAAGCGAACACAGAAGTGTGCTCTAAACTATTTCCTGTCTGCATATATCTGGATACAGATGCAGTTGGAGGCTCGGAACTTGCTACTTTATAATTCACGCAAATCAATTTGAAGCATCAACATAGAACAATTACTAATTTACAAGAAATTATAGTAATTTTGGGGCCCTGATGTTCCTTTATTTAATGATGATATACGTAAATGAGAACATGTCTAAAGATTCATTTAATAGCAAAGAAGCAAATAAAGCTGAAAATTGATACACCCTCCCAAGGATACAATAGTCGTCTTTCGTTAATATAGCTAAAAATAGTTTTTTTTTCTAAGTGGTCTCTCGAGTCAAAGGAAACCTAACATCAAAACCAAGGAATAACCGAACCTCCCAAGTCAGAGCTCCATTAAAAATTCAGATACAGCCACCTAACTGCAAACATAGCCACAAACAAAAATTACTGGATCAGAAAGCAAGCGGCATACAACTGTTAGATTGGACAACGCAAAGAAGAAACAACAGCACACAACTTTTAAATAGTAATATCAGAACTAAGATGCACGACCACCTTAATATTATTCCAAAAGAAAAGGTATATATGACCATATTAAATAAGACTTGGTTTTTCAAATAGGATGTTACCTGCTTACAGTTGATATCACTGGGCAACACTACAACTCTTATGGGATGAACAAGTCCCACTATGATCAGTTCATACATCTTCCTTTTCTCTTTTCTCTTTTTATTTTAAATAAACAAAGTTATTATTTTCCTCAGCTTTACATAAGGTGTAACAATTCATCCCACACTTATAACAAGGTTGTGGATGCAAACAAAGACATAAAATTACAGAAGTTGATAGACTTCACGGCTTAGATTAACTTTAAATCTGGATAAAATATGCATACCAAAATCAATTCGATCTCGTCTTGTGACAGTGGAGTTCTTTTTGGCTGAAGAGAAGCCATTCCACCTCCAGTATTAGTTGGCTTGTTAGTGCCGGAGAAAAAAGTTTGAGGAACACTGCCACCCACAGGTTTAGCCTTACTCTGGGAAGCAGAATCTGAAAAAAAAGAACACTTCGATATTCAAGCATAGATAGGATTTATAAACAGAATTGGCACAATTATCTAGGATTAAGAAAGAAATCTTGCTTGCCGCTTGGTACTTTATATCTATAAATGATAAGTAATTTACATTTATTTAAACTAGTCTATCCCAATTTCTTCCGTAGTATCTACATTTTTTTCAAAGCTTTAGTTTGGGTTTTATGAACGGAATCGAATAGTAGTGTTATGTTCTTGCTTTCCTGGCAATCCCCTTGTTAAGGCTATATTAGTAAGGTTTAGTAATAAGAGTTCTATGATGAAAGTTTTAAATAAAATTCATTTCCAATGGACAATCTAGTTAAACAAAACTGAAGGATGGAAATCTTCCAAAGTTCAGGTAATATATAAGGGTTAACGAGCGAAAACCCCCCTGTAATATAGGCGTAGGAGCGAAAAAACATCTGTATTCTAAAAAGGCTCAAATAAGTCCTTAAAATCTAAATTGTTAGTTCAATATAACCCCTCTAGTGAATTTTTTCTTAACTATGATTAGAAATATTATTAAATATTTAATTATATTAATATAAATATATATATATATCACATATTATTATTTATTAATTTTTTTATTAGTGACTATTATTTACAAATTAATATATTTTATATATAATTGAATTTTGTTAAAATATTAGATAAGTTGTTAAATTGTCATACCAGTATTAAAACAAAAATAATAAAATATCAAAAAAATTCGTACATCATACGAAATGTAAGCAAGTTTGTGTGTTTGTGTACATAATATATATATATATATATTATGATTTATGATTTAATATTAAAATGTGCCTCATATTTAGCTATTTATTAAAAAATGTAAATTTTTGTTGACTAAAATTTAAAATTAAAATATAAACTAATATATAAATGTTTAAAAATTATATAATAAAGTGTAAATAAAATAAAAAAATTACAAGTTATATACAATATACATGTATTTTAATATTGGCATGGTAATTTAATAACTTATTTAATATTTTACATAATAAAATTCAATTATGTAAAAAATATATTAATTTGTAAATAATGGTCACTAATAAAAATAATAATAATTAATAGTATATCAAATATATTAATGTAATTAGATATTTAATAATAATTCTAACCATATTTAAGAAAAAATTAACTAAAGGGGTTATATTCACCTAACAATTTAAATTTTAAGGGTTTATTTGAGCCTTTTTAAAATACAAGGGCTTATTCGCTCCTATACCTATATCACGGAGGCTCTTTCGCTCCTTAACTCTAATATATAATGGTGGACAATCGGAAAACTTAATCCTATGTATGTTCGAAAGAGGAAAATAGTTAAAACAAAGGAATAGTATTGAACTTTTATTATTAATATTTTAAAAAAAAATCAGACAAATTTATGCTAATTTAAACAAATACTATAACTAAGGAGAAGATAGTGTACAAAACTTATAGTTTGGATCCAATAACGAGAATTAATCATCAAGACAGTAGTGAAAAATACAGTTTCAATAAGAATTGAGAGTATCTATTTTATCCAATAAGAAATTCCAAAATTAGATTAAACTAGTTGAGATATTTAGGTAATTTAAAGATTCTTGATTTAAAAACGAGCTTAAATTAAGGATACATAAGCAGTAAGAAGAGAGAAGATAGTAAGATGATATAACCATAGTTAAGGGAGGGCTTTGATTCAGTATTTATTTATCTAACAAGATCTGGGCTATAATATTGCTACCTAAATTTAGTGGGATAGGTGGCTCAATCAAATCTCCTTAATACCGTGGACGTACGGGAGTAATTTATGGATATTAATACAGTATTAATTTTTATAATTTTGAATGCATTTAACACCATACAACTAAGAAAATGGCTAGTCAAAGAATAATCTTATTTTAGGTAGGGATTTAGGTAATTCTATATTCTAATTTCCGTAAGGAGGAGCAATTGGTGGAAGTAATTGATAGTATGCATATATATAATATAGGGCTAGGTTCAAAATGAGAACTAGTTCTCCGGCGAACTAATATGTTCTGTACTTCAATGACATGTGTTCTGTGAACATTTTTTACTATTTTTTTCTCCAAATGCATAATTTAGTCTTCTAGTTGTGTTTTTATTTACGGAACATATGTGTTCTTGAGGAAAAATGTGATATTTTTAACAATCTGAGAGGTATAGTATAGTACTAGTATGTTCTGTAAATCATATGTACGTGTTCTATAAACATTTTTCATTATTTTTTTTAAAATTCAAAGAATTTTCTCATATAAATGTGTTTGTATTTACAGAACACATATATGTTGAACAAAAAGTGTGATAATTTTTACAAATTAAGAAGTGTTCTTCAAAGTTCTCCAATGAAGTAATTCTCCATAGAACCAACTCATATAATATAGATCTATCTACAGGGTACATAACTTATTTCTATTGTCTAAATAGATATATAAATAGCAAGTAATTAAGGTATACGAGGCAAAAAAAGAATGACTTTCAACGTAAAAAAGGAGGAATTATTTAGGTAAATCTAACCAAACAAAGCCTTTGCTTAGATCTTTGAGGATCTAGCACTGCATATGTTTTTTTGCTCAAACATTAAAGTTTTATTGTCTAAATATTCGATGTCATCTCTGTATGACATATCGGTTAGATGATAAACTTTCTTGAAAGAAACTCGTTGATCTGGCTATTGTATTCCGATACAATTCATCATATGTTTGTGACAAAAAAAATAATAATAACATAGTTCATAAAACAAACCCTTAATATGCTCAATTGACAAAATGGGTCTATTTAATATTCAACATAAAGCTTCCTTTCATTTTGTCATGAAGAGGAAAAGAAGAAGATATAACACCCAATGGCCAAACACAAATGCTTATAACGGAACGCTNGCTTCCTTTCATTTTGTCATGAAGAGGAAAAGAAGAAGATACAACACCCAATGGCCAAACACAAATGCTTATAACGGAACGCTCATGGAGTTCAGAATTTTTTTATCCTATTTGATGAACATAGAGATTTTAGATATTTTTGATAAGATAAGAGAAATATAATTACTCTCATTTTTTATCAATAGGTCTGTCACTATGTATCTCACAAAAGAGTTCCACAGAGGTAGAATACAAGTGTTCTTAAGGAACATGACATACATATTCCGACAACACAAGTTTAAGGTGTAGACAATTTCCATATGCCTACTATTTTAATACCGTATATTCCTCCTCGACTTAACCACTTCAGCAACCGACAGTACCAATTTGGCTGGAGCATCAACATCGATCGAAACTCAAGTCGCTCAAAACAAAATTTATTCCTACTTCATTTCAAGTACTGCGGTGAAAGAAAATTAATTCTTCCATCAAAATCCCTTAAAAAATAATCCTAACAATTCATAAATAACAGTGGTCCACACTCCACGATTCACTATATATGTATATAAAATGAACATAAAAATATAGCTTATAAATCACATATATAAGATTGACTAAAACATAAAACAACATTCACAAAAATAAACTATATAATTTGGATTGTATATTAACACAAGCCTGTATATATCAATCTTTCAAACTAAATCAAAGCTTAACTCAACAAATAATCAATAACAAACACAAATATACACACAGCAAATTATATATATATATATGAGAAACCTGCAGATATGGGATGGCGCTGAGGGAACTTGATGCGAGGGATTCGTTTCATCTTTATGCGTTTACAATACAAGATTCACGAACTGCCAGCGATTTTAATTTTATTTTGTTCTTTTCAAGTTTCAGCTTCATATACTGGGCTGCGGCCCTTAATGTACTGGATGGTTGGGCTTTGTATTTTTAATTGGGCTTCAAATGTAATTATTTCTAAATATTCAGGCTTAATTTGCTATGGTATGTGCAATTTGTATGAGAATTTGTTTTTTCTTCTTTACTAAAAACTAAAATAAAATATTTTTCAGGGAAAAAATTGAAAATAAATAATTATTTGTAGGCAAATGAGATCTTTAGTTTTTTTTTGAATTATAATATTTAAGATTAAAATCATAGTTTTTCATCGGTATTTAATAAATTGATAGCAAGGGCCAAGTCAATACAAAAAAATTCTGTAATCGTTTTAGACTATAAGTAGCTTGACTAATAAAATAACAAAATTCACATACGTAAACTATATGTAAACTTGTAAACCAGCAGAAGAATTGAACAGACTTAAAATATCTATAATTGGCATTTTGTACAATTTCCCACATAAGTTCAAAAACTGTAGATAAATAAATATATGAATAGTTCTTGAAACAAAAAATGGAATTATGGTCTTCTCTTTGTCTAAAAATTCAATTATTTGACTACTATAACAGGACAAATATTAAGAGATTTTGGGTATTGGAAACTGCCTATTGAGTTCCATTTTACGAGTAATTAGCTGAAATTTTGAAAGAAACTCGTGAGAAGCACATAAGTTGCACTTCGAAGTTTGACATAGAAGTCTTTTAATCAGATTAGATAAACGGCTAGTAAATAATTAACTAACTTGAGATTTGTTTTCTAATTATCTTTAGTTTTCAGTAATTAATGTGATTTTATCGAAAATAGACCGAATTCAAAATGAGTTCCCTTATAGGGGACTATAAATTTGTAAGGGCATTGCTAGTTAAATATCGAGCAATGAGCTGGGTTTTTTTAACCCCTCTCGTTGTCTGGGCGTAGGAGCTCCGTCAAAGGTCTATGCTCTCGAATTCTCAATAATGTACATCACTGTCAATTTAGGCAACTATCAAATCTCACGTATTCAAAACAAGTTTCATAGGGATCGAGTAATGTACTACGGAGTGGTTTTTTTTCATAATTAACATCATTTTCTGAAGTGGTTATGGAATCAACTGAACACATATATGCGGAATCATATAAATCTGAAAACAATGGCTCAAATTCATTACTAACCACCTCAAGGTCATTACATAATCGAACATATGTTACTGAGTGATTACAAACCAGCAGGCACCTCTAGAAAGTTACAAAATTAAGTAGCATCATCCGTCTGCCGACAATTTATTATTGTATAACGGAATTTGGATGCCGAAACAAAATTGGAGAACAAATGTCGAATCAAAGATTGCGAATTTTTTTAATCAACTTAAAATATTTGATTTAGCTTCAGAAAAATGTGAACGATTAATGACCGAATGGTACTAATAGAGGAGTTATAGACACTAGCTGAAAACCAAAAACGAAAATGTAAACCAATACCACTCATAATTTAGAATTATCAGGAACTCTATCATACATTATTCTAATTATCTGGAATCTAATCATACAAAAAAGAAGAAATATGGGAATGACCCATACAAAAACACTTGAGTAGCAAGCAAGAGAAGAAGATTAATTAGTAGATACATTATTATCTTTCCATTTCAAGAACCTCAGGACTCTCCTTAATACTCTCTAAAGAAGGTTTCCAACTAANATGATGCAAGAGTTAGAGGACAAACTAGTACGTAGTAGAAATGTATACATAATATTAAATTAATCTCGTACATTTTATTCTTTACACATTCTACCTCTCTTCTAAAATTAAATCTATAAAATGAAATTTACGAAAATAAAAATAAATGTCAAGAAGAAAGTGCCGACTCAATAACATATTACAATGTGGAAGTTGCTCAGAAACCAACAAAAATGAATGGATAGTAATTAGTACATATTTTGTGTTCCAAAATAAGTGTTATTTTATCTTTCTATATATATTTTAAAGTATAAAATTATTTACATATTTCATTTTTTTTAATTTTCTTTTTTTAATAATAATATATCATTTCAATTTTTATAGAAAAAGGATATTAAAAAATTAAATTATTGAAATAATTTTTTTATACTTTAAAATGCATGTAAAAAACTAAAACAACACTATTTTGAAAGACAATAAATATGAAACATGATGGTAGTTGGAAGTAGGAACTAGGTCACATTTCCAGCATTGCCATGTCCACCGCCGACAGATAATAAATTTGAAGGGCGAACCTTCAATTCGGTCCCTTATATTAATTAATGTCGAATCTAATCCATCAATAAACAGCATACAGACTAACGTCCAAACTCCAAACAACTATGTATCTAACCTGCTTTATATACATTGTGGGGGTACCCTACATATTTATAGTGTGGGTCTTACGTATACCATATGCCTACCTAATATTTGGTGTTTCATCCACCGGATCATGTATCAACACAAGAGGCATGTCATGTATCAAATATATATGGTTATATATGGTTTACGAGTTAAATTTTCAAGAATTTCAGTATTATTATTAGATCACAAACTCAACTTGTGCACAAGTTAGACCAACTTTGCTCATGTACTCCTTCAATCTTCTATTCTGATTGTGAGGTTAGTAAAAAATAAAAATTTGAAAGTGAACATGTCACTATATTTCTTTTCTTGTTGAAGTGGGCCCACCTATAATTTCTTTTATTTTTATTTACGGAGTACTTACTTTTTTCTTTCAAAAACAGTTATTATTTTTTAAAGATATAATTTTGTATAGCAAACCGAAAATCTCGATTAGTACTTAAATTATCTTTAAATTAGATGTTGCAGACATCTTTTGGAGAACAAAGATCTCCGGGACAAGGACTATCAAACATGTTACTACTTACTACCTCCCAAATAAACGCTAATGAAACATGAAATCGCCTGATAATGTGGGATTAGGTGACAATATCAACACTTTTTAGTCAGATTATGGGTGTGAATTCTATGATTCACATCTTAGAAAAAAAACTGTTTTATTAGACGAAACATACAAAGGATGTGGATTAATTCGGGTCTTGGCAGCTGTTAAAATCTTCTTTGAAATGTATATATATATGTGAGTTTCTAGAAATACTATTATACAAGATCTAATATTACAACAGTATTTTACCGACTAAAACTAATTTTGTGTTTGGGATGGTCGTTTTTTACCGTGTAAGTTCACACTTGGCACGTCTAAGGCTAAAAAGTAAAAATATAAAACCAGGTGATTGACTACTTTAAGGTTTAAAAAATCTTTTCTGAGCTCTTGTTGAAAAACTCAGCTACTTGATCTATTGCCTGCAAATTATATATATAAAGTTCTACAGTCAACTATGTCTATGATGTTACTGTTGCGACAGGAATTTGGTACAATACTATGTAGGCCCTTTATTGAAATAGCGGGAAAAAAGTTACATAAATTGATCAAAAAATAGCTTTCTGATCGAGCTTCCACCAAGAATGAGTGGTAGATTTTGTATAGATTGGACTGAGCTAGCAAAGGTGCAAAACAACAACATACAACCACGGGATTGTACAAGTCAAGTACCTCAGAATATCAACAAATACTTGAGTTTTTAGTGCTCTCTCCTTCTTATGTATTTTTCCTTGCTAGTTGTCTACCTACGCTATTTATAGGGATCAAATCCATAGGTAGTTCTAGGCATTTGGGACTCTTGTTGATGAGTGATCAGCTGTATTTTGATAAGAATTAACCTCTTATTTGATGTATATCTCAAAATGTTTGAGCTACAAGTAGAGTCCAAGTAGGTTATGACTCCTTGGAAACTCCTATCTCTTGTATAATCGGCTGAACATATAATTATACATATTTTCCTTAATCTGATAAGAATATTATGGTAATTATCTTCTATAATCGTGGAACAATCATATCCTAAAAATTAGGTGAAACAGTTCATGTAGAACTATCCTTCCAGGAGGTACCGAACAGCTGTCCTGCTAGCTAGTTTCTGGAACCTGTCCCATGGAATTTGGAACCTGTTTTCTGGAATCAATAGCAAACCAAGACCTCCCAGATTAATTCTTAACTGCATTGGCCTCCTGGAACCTCTCCAAGATAGGTTACAACCTTGACACAATGGAAGCTCCTTGGACAATTAAGCTCTCACCTCCTTAGGGCCTTTTTTTCTAATGGTTCATCATCCTTGAATGGACCCTTCAACCTCTAAATCTTCTTAGCAGCTCCTAGGATTCACTTATGCATAATGGAACCTCTATAACTCTAATTAACATGTCTTGGAACCTCTTTAAAAGGTTTCTAGCTTAATGGATTGAATCTCAAACAACCTATGGACCCAAATCAAGCGCATGTGAAATTTCGGCATAACAATTATCAAATTTACTTAATAGTAAAACATAAATTCATAAAATGCACATAACATAAGAAAATTGTCAACTATATATAAATTCCACCTTTTAACATACTTATACTTGACATTTAAATTATATAATTATCTACAAGAATCGTGTAAAGAAATTGAATGAATTCATTCAATTTCTTATGTCAAAAAGTAAGAATCAATTAAAGTTTAAATAGTATATGCACAGTAGAGTTTATCTATCAATTTCCAAACGTAAATATAAACATTTCTGATCACATTTATATGATTAAAGAAAAATGTCACAGCCCCCAAAAATTATCCCAAAATTTGTCTCAAATATTGAGTTGTCATCTGTATAATAGGTAATTTTCATATATTAATATGAGACTCGCGTATATACATATGCATCCACGAATTGAAACAAGTAATATGTCATGTCACGTCATCTGGGAAAACAAATTGAGATAATTTTTAGGGTACGTATTATGAAATTTAAATTAAATGAACATTTAAGAAAATTTATTGCCAACTATAACTAAAGTCTGTCAAATATTCTCTTTCCTTTTTGTATAATAAATTATTATCTACAAAATACCAATACCCAATATCAAAAATCAAAAGATAATAATTCTAGTTATTATTTTTCTCTATTGATGCTTGCAAAACAATTAGGATACAAATGGTTCTGGAAACTCTATATTTACTTTATTGGAAAGGCTGAATTAACAATCATTAAGAAAACGAATATTACTTATACTACTTGAACTAAATGTTTTCTCCCACATGTTTGAACTTTGAATAATGAAATTTCTCAGAATCTAGTCATTACAACGTAATATAATAGCTGCATATCAAAAAGTATCTATAATTAAATTTAAAATAATATACGCTGAAAGTAACAGCCTACTAGCTTAGATTCACTGGACAAGCATACCAAATGTTTGATGAATTGATCACAAAAGAGAATGTGTGATAAAACAAACCGCTCTCAATTTATTATATCTGTAATGGACTGTAAGAGACTAAGCGGTGCATTATATATTAAAACCGAGTATTAAAAAAAGGCGAAAAGATGGAGACATTAGCGGGACAATAACCGTGATTTAGGTACATATTTTCAATTTTAAGTTGGACTTTCTGGGAAGTTTGAACACGAGGTACCACTTTACCTAATCTTGTCCTCTCCTTAATCATAGTTTTTTAGTAATGATGGGGTTTTGTTATTAATTTTGAAGACTTGATCCTCTGATTTGATTCAATATTAAGACAAGGTGATCTTCATTATGTGCATGCTTATGATCTGTCTTTCCCCTGTGTAGGAATGAAACATACAAGGTAAAATTGAATGTTGTGTCAAAATCTAATGTATGTACTCTTCATCATACCTAAATACACACTTAAAATTAATCTTTCATACAATATTCAACTAATAACCTACAATTTATTTTAAAAAATGTTTAAACTATATAGTTATGTCATATGCTAAAAGATTTTCAGTAAGCAAGATTTGTTGCCACTTTAGGTTGCACGGTAAGATGCCAAGAATTTGGCTTTTGTAACAAACCATGAGAAATCCCATTTGCATCAGATATTACAACTGCTAAGTATAATAATCCTATTATAATTAATTTTCAACTATAAAAAATCTTGCAATGCACAAGTATAAACAGGATTCATCAATGAACATAAAATTTTGTAAATATGAAACAGACTACAAAAGTTTCTTATATAAATATTTTCTATGGCTATTCTTATTACATATTAATGAACCCCAAACAATAGATTGGGATTTTATGAGCTTTATACTGAACTAAATGAATGTGATTGGGGGTAAAACTGTACGGATAAAAAAAACAAATCTATGCAGGTTGGTAAACTATTATAAAAAGAAAATATACTCGAAAGACAAAAACACCAATGATAGCCACAAGCTTATCGACACATATGATTCCCTAGTTTGCGCACTGGTAGCACTCGTACGAGAAGAAAGCATCGTGAGATGGATGGATATGAACATGAAAATATACCAGAAGTTGACCTTTTATGTTTTCAGCTCTATTTCCTCCATATGATGAACATTGGTGTCCTGTTGCTGTGAACTTGGATTTTCTTTATCATTAGCAGATTTGTCTTCAGTGGACTCCTCAACATTAGTGGGTTTTTCCTGCAAAATAAAATGTTGATTACAAGTTTATATAGGATGGATACGTTTACATAATCTTATTGGTAGCACAATTTATTGATTCAGGGAGTCGATTACTCTTCGCTACCCAGATTCACCAATATGAACACAGAAAGCAATTACTTCGAAATTCTAAACAAACTGAATTTCTGATGTTTAGAATGTATTGTAAATAATACAAGTAGTTAAACTAAGAAAATGAATTTGTGAAACACATCCCATGCCCGGTCAACAAATGATGTGCATGCTTCGGATCCATGTGTACAATTTGCTTTTGTTACCTATCATCTAAAATTCTTGGTTGTTAGTTCAAGTAGGTTTAGCAATGCCATGTCCCCAAATGATGTGCTTGCTTTGAATCCACGTGTACATCTTAATTTTTTAGTACAAGTAGGTTTTGCAATTGAAATCTAAACCCATAAAAACAACTAAACACCTATATAAACATTTCGTGTTGTGATAGAGATTACACCCCAGAAATTGTTCAAAGACAATAATCAAATACAAAAAGCATGTTACGGAGTATAACCTTTAGACAGGACCATATGAAGATTTAAATCCCTAAGATTTAAAGGATTAAAGAACTACTCAATCTCTATTACTTACTCTTATTATAAAATCTGCATATTGCCAGCCCCATATGTTATGAGCACGGATCTAGCTCCTCGTGAAACTTTAGCTAATTTTGTATTAACGTGACACTTACTTGGCATATTCACAAATAAGAAAGTCCACAAAAGGGGAAAGGATATTACCTTTTATATGCTATTGAATACAGAATTGACACAAAAAATACAGAAAGATTACCTCTTACAACCTTACAACTCTTAAATTTTATTTTGAGCAACATTAAAAAGAGAAATAATGTTTTAAACAGTTCAAAATTAACATGTGAACTAACCTTGTTCTTTTCACGCCAGCCAAGATTAAATGGCCTAGATAACAAACTAATCTTCCTTGTTGGAAATTCTTGTAAAGCCTCTTGACTGCTTCGAACTGATGAATCTTGTGCAGATCTACAGAGTAACTAGTGGTTAATATCTGGAGCAATAAACACGGAGACACAGAACACAACATTCATACTCTTCGCAGATGACATCATACAGAGAAAATACGAAATCGTACAGAGAAAATACAAGTCGATTACTGACAGAAATGGAGAATCTATATTTCTATAAGACTACATCTATGAGGCAGTTAAACATGAAGGAAATTATAGTACGGGTGTTCATTCCAACTTTAAGGGACTTAAAGATATACAAAGCCACGAAGCAGGCTTGCATTGGTATATAGTGAATTGCAAAGAGTACCCCCGTGACTTGATATTTGAGAAACCAACTGGATGCCATGTTTTAGGAAAGAAGGAGATCAGTTGTAAGACCCCTAGCCTTATTTATGTAAAAAAANCATACAGAGAAAATACGAAATCGTACAGAGAAAATACAAGTCGATTACTGACAGAAATGGAGAATCTATATTTCTATAAGACTACATCTATGAGGCAGTTAAACATGAAGGAAATTATAGTACGGGTGTTCATTCCAACTTTAAGGGACTTAAAGATATACAAAGCCACGAAGCAGGCTTGCATTGGTATATAGTGAATTGCAAAGAGTACCCCCGTGACTTGATATTTGAGAAACCAACTGGATGCCATGTTTTAGGAAAGAAGGAGATCAGTTGTAAGACCCCCAGCCTTATTTATGTAAAAAAACACATGACACATTACAAGGCAAAAAACTTGAACAAAAGATAGTATCATATATCAACGTAATACAATAACTACCTTGGGGAAGGTTGTGCTTTGTTTTGTCCAGACTGGTACTGCAAAGTAGCTTCCAACATTGATTCAGCCATAACAACCCTTTTCTTCATTTCAGCCAGGGAAGCCGTAGTTGCTTCAAGTTTCTCCTGCAGATAGATGTATAGACTTACAGTCATTACAATCATGAAAAAGATAAAAATAATAACTATATGAAAGCCTACCGAAACATAAAGACAATGCAAGTTTTTATCAGATGTTCAAGAAAAAGAAGAAGGGCATGGTGTTTATCATTAACATAAAACAGTCACACATACATATAAACACGCAAATATAAATTTACAATTCTGCCAACCACCCATTACTTGATTCCAATATTAGCAACAACTGAGAGTAAGATAGATGGTATGCTATAGTACCTGAAGCACTTGAGCTGCATATCTCTGGGCTTCTGCATCTTGCTCAGCAAATCTGCGAGCATCTTCAGTTAACCTTTGCTCTTGCTCTACCCTCATAAGAACCTAGAACAGAGGTCCACTGGGTATAATAAATGTGATAAAGTGTATGTAGTGTGGGAGAGATCAACCACTGATGTACACATGTAGTTTAAGAAGTAATAATGGAACCTGAAGCATGGCACTCTCTTGTTCCTGTTTATCAGAAAGAGCCTGCTGAAGCTCAGCAACATCTCGCTCTAATTGTTCAACCTGAAAAAGCAAAGGTTATTGCAGATAATGTTTCGTGACATACAAAAAGAAGAATTGAAAAAAAATATATATATATATATATATATATGTAGGATAACATTCAAGTGAAAACTTTTTACCATGAAAACTTTCACTAAATTTTGCAGAACCATAATAAAAAATGCAAAAAAAATATTTAAATAAACTTTTTATTATGGTTTTGCAAATAAAATTATGGTTTTTTTCCATTTTTTATTATGGTTATGCAGAATTTAGTAAAAGTTTTCACGGTTCTCACGCTAAAAAGTTTTCACCTGAATGTTACCCATATATATATAATATAGATACTAGACACACAGAAATTCCCAGCTTTAACAACCAGGTATATGAAATTATTTCTAAAACCATGGACGTGGGTGATATTTACATGGACGCAAAATTTGCACAGCCTGTTTTCTACTTGCCAACAAAAAGTTAAAATGTACTCCCTCCGTCTCACCCAATTGTTATCCTTTCGGAGAGAAGGTCCGGCACGCATTTTAAGGTGCATATAAAGTATAGTTCCATAACTTATTTTTAATTTTTTTTTCTGAATAAAAATTTAAACTCTAAATTTTTATTCAGAAAAAAAAATTAAAAATAAGTTATGAAACTATACTTTATATGCACCTTAAAATGTGTGCCGGACCTTCTCTCCGAAAGGATAACAATTGGGTGAGACGGAGGTAGTAATTCTCTAGGGAAAAAAAGAGCTTTTCTTCATCTTTATAAATTTTAAAAAGTTAAGTTATACACTTATAAGTGGACTTTGAGTCTTTCACATCTTTCTTGGCATTAACATCATAAGATGAAGTCTATATTACAGCTCAATATTGGAATCAAAACAACAGTGTAAAAGCCAAAACTCATTAAGAAGAGAATTATTTGCATAGAATTGAAATTTGAAATACACACCAAACATCTTCATATATGAATATTCAATAACTCACTAAGCAGCATCATACAGGCTATTTTAANAGATGTAGCTATCAGGTGTTTTTACTAACTAGAAGTAACGGAAGTGGTCTAAAAGGTTGCAAATACAGCTACCATGTATATTATAACTTTATAAATCACTTATCAAAGTAAATAAATAACCTGAGTATAGCAGAACGTTTCTCATCAAGCAATTTGCATAATTCAACCTTAAGCCAAACCACCTGCACATGTTTTACACATTAAAACTCAATCAAGTTTTCCAGCTAAGGAAGACCAGATTATATAAAGTTCATATTGTGGTTCAGCACGCACGAANACTATTTTAATAAGGCAGGAATATCTATGGTTCAAAAAATTAAGAGCATATACATAGTACAACAGTAGAAGAGATGAAAAGGGAAACTGCACGTAGACATTCTAAAGTGGCAGCAGCTATGCTGACAAAAAGAATATGACAAAAAACGACTACAGGCAGATCACAGTTAGTAAACTAATAGAAGGCAAGAAATATTTAAAGCCGTGTCATACTATGCTACTTTTTGATATAATGTGTCCATTTTTTACATGTTAATAAACAAGACTGAATAGAGTAACATGAACGTCCACTCCTCGCTTAAGTATGTACCCAAAAAAAGATCTGTGCAGGTGAAAAATTCAAATATACCTTTGCACTCAACTCTCGTCGATTATCCTGTGTGACCATCTCCATCAATGCTGTTTCCAACTCCNTTTTTTTCATAAAATATTCATCCAGAGGACCAGATTAAAGCATGGGTTTTTCAAAATAAGATGTTAGATGATAATAAAAATAGATAAGTTATACTTTCGGGCCGAATTAAAATAAGCAAACATGAATTTATTTTGTAAATTAGATGTTAAATAGTAGTAATATAGATGAGTTATTCTTTCGAGCCGGACTAAAATAGTACAAACAACTTTTACAATTAGATCCTAGATATTATAACATTCTATACAAGTCGATTTATATTTAAGATATACTTTCAATACAATTACAATGTTATTCATGTTAATATGTTAGTTCCTATACAGAATTTACGTATATTATAATATTTTATAAATGTTGACTCATATTTAAGAATTATTTTCTATACTTTTAGCCCTAATACAAATATAATTTTATAAAATTACTTACAATATTCTATATATCTCAATTTATAGGTACGACTTAGTTATAATGTATTATTTTATATATGATTAATCCAATTTAATATGTATTTTTTAAAACTAATATAATTTTTATTTGAAATTCATTTATATTATATCAATATATAAGTCCATGCTTGGCGTGGGTAATATATTTATTTAGTAGGATGTTTTTGCTAGTACTTCCTCTAACAACCTATACTCGTTTTCTCCTGCATCACTGTGACAAATTTGGCAAATCCGAATGTCCAACAACTCACCAAGCATAACACCTTCTAATTTGTTTAAATTTTTTTATCATCAATGAAAGTTCTTAGTCTTACCACCGCATGCTGTTGATCTTCAAACTACTTCACATTTTAAGACCTCCAACCCTGACACAATTTCCTGGTCACCAATTTTATTGTTCATAAGCATGATATATACAACACAGTGCCATCAGAGCCGATATTATTTATTTAGTTCCAGTGGTGATCGAACGATGTAACCTAAATTTTGATACCCAAACTATACATATTGAAGACTATTATGATAAATCTGAAGATAATTTAAAATCATTCCAGTCAGTATAAACAATGTGCTTGTTCTTACAACTCATTCAACAAAAGTCAACCATCCTATGTGACTTTTGCTCAATTTATCTTCAACTAACACAGTCTTTATAATAATAAAGAAAATATTACTCATCACTTCATTTGTTTATGACAAGTATAATGTAGTATTTATAGTATATTGGGTCAAATTCTGATGTGTAACAAGAAATCAAAAAAATCATTTTATGATTTGTTGTCATGTTTTAAGAAAAAAGTTAATTATAATTATTATAATTAAATCACCCTAGTTCTTATTTTAGGATGGTTAATCCACCAAGTTTATCCATGTCATTATTTTATACCACAATTCCTACTTTCCAGATATTGTTCTGCATCATGTTATGGTCGTGATGGAATTATATATGTTAAGTGGGGAATTATATATGTTAATAATTAGTTTATATATATTTCGTGTAGAGGGAATGAAAGGTATTTATTTATATGTTTTATATGTAGGTCTATTAGCTTATTTATAACAAGCGTAATTGTTTTGGGCCTTAGTCCATTTAAGTTATTTTATTAGGACCTGTATAAGTATTCTAACCCACACACACGAACACGCATATATATTATCTGAGACTTGGTTAATATACAATGATTTTTATATATCAATATTAAACTGAGTCTACTTGGGAAATGATCCATAACTTGTCTCCAGCAGCTGCAGTTGGGAAATTCTTGGGATAGCGGATTTTCTGTGATTAATGATTAATCTACCCAAGTTATATCTCATTATCGTTTTTAGTACATATATTCATCTTTCCAAATTTGTCCTGCATCAGATCGCTAGCTATGCACTATCTCATTCCATCTAGAACTCAGGTACGCAATATTTAAATCTCGACCATAAATTGATCCCGTCACCTTATCCTTTTAACACTAAAAATATCAATGAAGCAATCCACCAACTTCTAGACAGATACATTCGACTATTTGAGTCTTGATTGTTTTAATGCTTAAATAAACAATAGTTGAATAAATAAATATATGACCAAATTAAAGTGTTAATGATTAGTTATGGTATGACTATCTCAAAATGCACCGCCATCTTCGATGCTTTCTGCAAAAGGAAATTTTCTTTAGAAGTCAAATGCAATGTTACTTTAGGGACTCGGATGGAATTTTTGGAATCAAACTGAGAAGTGAAAATTAAGAAAATCAAACCCATATGCAAACTAACTATTGTACTTACAATCCAAACTACAGATTTACGCATATGAAAAGGGGGGCTTAAAACAAACGAGAACTGAGGATGCAAGAAGATTGGAAACAGTAAATTGAAACTTACCTGCTCTTGGAAGTCAGGGACAGAATCTAACTCAGTAACCCCAGAAACATTAGAAGACATATCATCCGAATTAGATAGGCAAGAATTTGTATGAGATATATCACCATTTGTGTGTTCATCCACAACCTGATCTGTTTTCTTGGTACCAGTAATCAAGGATACAGGATCTTGCTTAAAAATATATAGCTTAGATGCTAGGCTTTGTGAATCCGTCAAAGATCGAAGTCCACTTGATCTTTCTTGGATTACAGCCAGTACAGCTGGTCTATGTTTATTTCGCAAGGCTTCTAATCTGGGTTCATTCACATTTGGATAACCCATGCAAGCAGTCAAAACAAGTTGACTGCTATCAAATGTTGAGCCAGCCAATGATTGCAGCAGAGTGATTGCATCCCCGGCATCCTTGGTTGTCACCAGTGCAGGTCCTATAAAATACTGAGCATAATTAAGTTTGACATCATGATAACCAGCAAAAGAAGCAATTTTTTAAGACCCCCAAAACAAACATATCAATTTCATACTAACCATACAACTCCATCAATGCCAGCGCTGTTCTAAATAGCATAACACGATTCCCCTCGAATAAAAGCACATCCCAGACTCTAAGAACTGTAGCAAGTATTAAGAGCAAGATATATGATGTTAGTGTTATCATCAGCGTAACATCAGCCAAGATTCATATGTAAAGTAACAATTAGAGACAACAAATGATTTGTCAGTAAAGTGAACAAAATAAAAACTACTGAAGCAAATAATCGGATTATCATAACAAGATCACATGACCCAGACAAGCCCAACAGAAAAATAAGCTGTTACTATTATCATCAACAATTAAAACATCTACAGATATATAAAGTAAAAATTAGAGACAACAAATGATTTGTCAGTAAAGTGAACAAAATAGAAACTACTGAAGCAAATAATCGGATTATCATAACAAGATCACATGATCCAGACAAGCCCAACAGAAAAATAAGCTGTTACTATTATCATCAACAATTAAAACATCTAAGGATATATAAAGTCATAGAACCAAACCACTTTCCCATGGCAACATATTCATAAATAGTGAAAGAAACCACGGTCCAGTGACCCATGCCACCTGTACTCCGAGGTAGTCAAGATGATTGACTGCAAAAGAGGCACAGATTCAATTAAAAAAACCCAACTACAGATGCAGAGACTCAGAGAAGGTTATTGCCAACTATATTTAAATGAAACAAACCCAATTTAGGAAATCTCTCCCGCACCAACTCCTCAAAAACAAGTTGATCAACCTGTAAAAGTGTAACACGATTTAGCAACTGATAACTTACCACAGAAACTCACACCAGTCACTCATAATGATACTGTGCTATAAAAATTAAAAATCCAGGAAGACAAGGTTCTGACCAAAGATGAGCAACAAACTTGCAAGAAGATCTTACTTGAGATTCTATCATTTCCTCTGAATAATAGCCCTCAAAGTAATCATCAAGGATGCCCATTAAAGCCCTACAAGTTCATCAAACTCTAAGCAGCTATCTAGTATAGTTATAAAAAAAAGATTTATAAAGAACAGAACATATTATCCGTGGAGATGCAAAATACTATGCNAAGATTTATAAAGAACAGAACTTATTATCCGTGGAGATGCAAAATACTATGCTATACAAATTGCATAGACCATCTTTTCATGTAATATTTCAGCTGTCCGGTAAGAGTAGTAGGGCGTTCATGTACGTATTTAATGTGAAATCTCAAACTCAAAAAAATATTAAATCCCAAACTAAACGCCTAGGTTCAGTCCAGTATGACAACAAAACCATTTATTCCACAAAAAACTAAGTTGTATTCATTTAAAATTAATATAACTTGATTTAGATGAAACCCACCAAAATGCATTTTCCTCCGGCATCAAAAGCAATAATAAGCCTGCAAAGAAATTCATGGCCTGCGTAAACAATGAAACCAAATATTAGAGGTCACACGATTATTTTTACTTCACAAAGAAGTTTTATGACTACTTTTATTCTGAACTGTAAAAAAAAAGCACAAAAGAACTTCTGGAAATGGCTAAATTGATGAATCTGCAAATGGAAGAACTTGGAGACCATATACAATTTTGGCTGTCAATCATGCTTTACTATGAAACAAATACCGCAACTATATAAATTGCATTAAATGATTCAATAAATAAGCAACTGCTATTCAAGTCATAATGACTGATTTTTTCCCTTGACTTCATTGATTTCCTCAAATTGACCTAGAGAGAACTGAATTAAACAAAGAACAAAGACATCCCCTGATTAATTCTTCTCCCATGTCCTCCTTGCCCCAAAAGACACATCCATTTATTTGATTTGTGTGCAGCCTAATATAATAAAAATCAGCAACTGAAACATTAAGAAATAGAATTTTTCTTTTTTCTCCAAATTATTTCTGGTTTACTCTTCAGCTTTTTTTTTACTTGTAGTCTGCTAAGTTCCTATTACTTTCTAGTCAAAACGGAAACACACACAGCATATAGTAATTAGTATTAACTAGAAGAGTTGAGTCATTAGACTGGCTTTGGTTTGTTGACTCTGTTTGTACAAAAACAATATTAGTCTCTTTACGAAACTAATCAATACTGTGTCAACCCTCTTTTTACCTCCAGTTACCGACATCGCATTTTAATTTTATTTTCTCAGCGGAATTTATGCGGACTATTGCTTCGAGTTGCCGATTTGAGGTTACCAATATGTTTATAAACTTGTTAATTTTGCATTTTATAAAAATGATTACATATATTTTAAAAGATAAAAAGATCACGTAACTTAACTCTAAAAAATTAAAACAAACATTTATTGTTCAAAGCTCAACTAACAAAGTACCTGGCAGTACCCAACAGATGGATTATGCCGAGCATATGCTGTAAGTAAACGCCTTAAAGAATTTCTACCATCCTCGTCTAAAGCAGGATGACCGGGGAAAGTCCGAGGTAAATCCTGCATATAATATACAAGTGGTGTTTTATTTCTATTTAAATATATTAACCTTGCCACTGAAGTATGTTTTTACTAGAGTTTGTTTTGATGTATAAATGGACCTTCTCAATCTGCCCTTTCCATTTCTCAGGTGTGTTAATAGGTTCTTCTGTCGCTGAGCCCATAGCCTTGGTTTCTAATTCTGAACTTAGATGTTCAGTTGATTCACCAGAACCAGTGTCTAGAGCAAGCAAATCTTGATAATATTTTTCAACCCTACGTGTTCGAACACCCACAAAGGCTTGCCAAAGCTGCAATATAAAAAGTACAGAGCTACTCAAACTAATTATTACATATGAGATTAGATACAACAGGGAACCAGAGGAGTTTGCAAACTACCTCTCCTCGTAGAGCCATTGGAACTCCTCCTTGAACCAGACACTCCAATTCTTCTTTCCAAGGGACAGAAGACTCTGCAGGAGCAATATCAGCAGAATAACCAATTGAAGGGGTACTAACAGAGTCATTTGACTGGATATCTTGAGGTGGATCAGATCGCTCAACATCGTAAAACTCTTCCTCTGAGTCATCTTCAGATACTCCTTTAGCAGGTCTTGCCTCTTCAGTGGTTGTAAGAGGCTTTTCGCTTCCACTTTCAGTGTAGGTCCTCTTCTTCACACGACCACTCATCATATCTTCAATGGCACTGAGGGATGGTCTGATCTGACTCCATGTTAAAATACGATGTATTTTATTCTGCTTAGCAGGTGGTACCTCTTCGTCTCCCAAAACATCTTCACTTAAACTATCAGAATGATGATCCCTTTCGTTTAAATCAAGCTTCCTATCATCTAAATCATCCTTCTTTGAACTACTATCATCAGCTGCAAATGGTGCAACAATCCCTGTTGTGGGTAACTCTTTTATAGGCAACTGTGCAGATTCTGCTTGGCGATCCAGAAAGTCTGACCACCTATCTGATCGTTCCTCCTCTTCCTCCTGCATCCATTAGTAATACACAATAAGGAGACAAATAATAAGCAAAAAGTATAATAAACAATATATTCAACTTTCTTAGAACTTTTCAATGGTTGAGAGAGAATGTTGTAGTGGATTTAAAATATAGCTTATCTTTAGTCAATAGTCTTGCGGTACCACAACAAAGAAACTAGAAGTAGCACTTTAAAAATAAAAAAGCAATACTAACAGATATCAAAATTGACAATACTTCTCGAATTCAATCAACAAACTAACAGAGATCAAAACTGACAATGAAACCATGTACCTTATATATTTTTGCATATTCACGATATCTTTGTACATGCTGAGGTCTGATAGCAAACCCATAAGCATCCCTGAACAAAATTTAACCAGACCAAACAGCATAAATATCTAACTCCAGTATACACTTTGTCACATTCAACAATTAACTCATACACACTCCCCTAAAAACTAGTAAACAAACTAACCACAACCAGGGAAGTAAATTTTCAGCTAGCAAAGCAAAGGTGAACTTATTTTCGACTTCTCTCACTTGCAAGCATAATGTTCCTGACATTCAAAGACCACTCCAGCAATGTTGTTAAAGGCGCGCGGCGGCGCGGCGAGGCGCGGCGAGGCGCGGCCANATAAAACCACTAAACACACACTTCGTAAACCACATCAAACACATTTGAACTAAACTTATCTGCAATTTCCTCCTAACTAATTTGCCAGCTGATACAACAATAACAGCACTCAGATAAAATTATTGCATCAGTGCAAAGTCAGACTACTAAACCTCGATTTCAATTCGAGATCCTACTCTATCAAATTGTAACTTAATTCGAGCCATTTCTCGTATAATTTACGGTCTCCAATCACATTAGCAGAGATCCGGATACTAGTAATCACAAAAACAACAACAACATTCAGAATCAACAAATCAAATCACTTGTTACTAAAACAAAACAAATCAAACTACAATGATCCAAACACGACATAACAAATACAAAACTGACACTAGATCAAAACAAAAACCCTAGAAATCGAATAAACACAGAGCGAGAGTAACAAAATTGACCTCTTGTGCTCGAAAGTGTTGAGAGGAGGATTGAGAACAGCTACTTTCGCCCTCATATGTGTGTGTGTGTGTTTATAGATACAGGTGTTGTGAGTATAGAAGAGAAAGAGTGGAGATTGTGGGGGAAGTGAAAAAAGGTGAAATAGAAGTTTGATGAGAGTGTTATGCGAGAGGACAGTGTGTTTCTCTCTCTAGGAGTAGGAAGCGGAGGATACGATAGATGTGGGAAAGTAGAGAGAGAAACATGTCACATGGATATGGCGAAATTAACGTCTTCATTTCATTTTACTATACAAGCTTTTGTGTTCTTTTTTTGCGTCATCCGTTTCATTTTAATATTAATATTAGTGCCCCTTCAAAAAAAAATATTAATATTAGTGAATATAGTATATTAATTTTGAGGTTAATATAATATATTAATTTCAATTACATATATAATTAATACAATTAGTATAATATTTCAACTGCATATAAAATTAATGTAATAAATATGAATATAGTATAATATAATAAAGAGAATAATGGGTATCATATTGACCTAAGGTAACTTTTCTTCTCTGTTTTTTTACAAATAAAATAGTATTGAGCCACAAAATATAAGGTTAAAGACAAAATTTTACCAGATTAGGATTTTTTATACAATTTTTCCAGTTTACACTAACCATAGAATAGTATATTAGTATTGTTTTGAATTATCTAGTTTTTAGAATATATATTTATATATTATATATAAATGTTTAATTAGCATTTATTTTCAGTTTTATAGGCACTGTAATAATATATATTTAAAATTATTAATTTATATATTGTGAAAATTAATGACTTTATAATATTTTTAACTAAATAATATATATATATATATATGGATATTATATAACCTCCATCATTCTCTATAATAAATATGGATATTAATATACAATAATATTTCAATTGCAATAATCCATCTGATTTTCCATGATTAGTATGTATCTAAACTGATTTTTTCAGCTTCCGTTTTTGTACAGTAGTAATGTAGTATTATTGAAGTGTTATATTGTAACCTTCAATTACATCGTTTATGACCAAACAAATTATCAGTTTGATTTTGGGGCAGAAACACCTTTAGAAGACATGCTTGCAGTATAGCTTCCTCCGGAACCGTTCTGAACAAAATAGCCTGTATATAAGGAGTCATGACTGTATTGCACGGATCACAATGTCAAATTATACGACTCTCTCTTTTCTTTTGTTTCTACTCTACCGACAAGTAGAAATAAAGTTCCCGTCTGTAATAAAAGTATTATACTAGGAGTTAGTTTTATTATAAATGGATAATATATCGCACAACATAAAATCTGGCACTAAAAAAGATTCATACATTGAATTTCCAGCTACCCTAATTCTACAAACTCCAATTTTTTTTTGTAAGAACTTAAAATAGTTGAGTTTAGACTTGCATATAAATAGGATAGTTCAGTGCAGATCTCAATCTGATTCCATTGAACCCGCTACAAATTGAGACCTTCTTTAGCTTTTACGTGACAGTTTACACTTTAATAATTAAGATCCGGTGCATGGCAGACTTGGATTAAATTAAAAAGAAAAAAGAAAACTACATTTTAACAAGGCATGAATGGTATATTTTCATCCCACATATCACTGTTTTTAACCTTTGTGTAGAAAGAGAGATGATCTGGTCTGGCAATAATTAAAAGTTGTTCGTATCGTGGTGTTGAACAATTGAATGGCACCTTTACATGTCTCTATCATGTTTTATGGAATTAGGTGGATGATACTATTGGTCGGTGTATACTGTATACCACCGGTTTAGAATTTATGTTATTTGATTTTTTTGACATGCTTATATAATTAGAATTGTTTTTTTTATTAATGTTAAATTAAATATTTTAATTCAAAATATTTTTTAAGATAATATTATATATTTATTAAAAAAAATTATAATGCATGCTAGAAAATCAAACAAGATGTAAAACAGAGGAAGTATTGTTTTTGATAAATTTATTCCTAATTTTATAAAGTTTGATTTAAAATCTTATGATAGTGTCGATTTGAAATGAAATATATTAATTAGTGTTTACTCCGTAGAAACATTAAGCATACGAAATTTATAATCCACAGAGTAAAAAACTTTTTATTGCAACGAAGTTGAGAGTACAAATTTCTGCTTCTTGCTGTAGGTGGATGACAGAACTAGCAAATTCAAACCCCAGTCGGAGTACAAATTAAGAACTAGCTCCTACTTAAAATAGCACCATAAATGGTTGAGTTTACGTATACACTGGCTAAAGTTTTGTTCAATATATCACATGACAACCTTCGATCTGCTCCAGACACCATGTGTACAAACATCTAAACTTTTGTGCAGGTCATTGCACAAGTGTGTGGAACTTATTTTGTAGTTTGTAAAGAAACAGAACCAGTATCAATACTAGAAAAAATTTGCAGAAAGTATAGTCATCCATATTTTATATTTGTCATCCCATTCTTCTCGAACCTTACTTTGAAGCGCTTGTTTATGTTTGGTTTGGTTTGGTTTGGCTATGATGATTTATACATCCGAGTTCTTGATTTACAGGTGCCCTTTTACGTAGCAGCTCAAGTACTGAGTTCTACTCTAGCGAGTGGGACTGTCAATCTACTATACGATTTAGATAAGGACAGATATTTCGGGACAGCTACTAGCTGGTTCTGATATCCAATCTTTCGTGATAGTTTCACCAAATGTTTGTCGTCTGTGGTGTTGCTCCAGATACTAGAGCGGTCTGTTACTTTGACATTACTATACCATCTAATTTTATTTATATATATGCATCCATCAACAACTTAACGTAATCAAATTCACACTCATATATGTGTGGATCTTGAATATATTATTTTGGTATGTATCATTACGTATTCTAGACTTCTAGTTGTTCCCTACCTTACAAATTACAGGTAGGAGAGCTTGGCTGGAATAGCAGTAATGAATGTTTACAAAGGACTATGGGTGTATATGGTTGCACCATTTGTAGGAAGCATAGCTGGAGGTTTTGTTTATGGATGGATCAAAATCACAGACAGCCCTCATTGAAATAGCTAAAACTGCATCTACGGGGAGAGGGCTTGTGTGAATTTATTCAACCATTTGCTTTTTAGAAGGATAATCTATGACCAGGATTATATAAAGTTCATATACATTTTTTACATAGAACAAAAATTACAAACTAATTACGACAGTAGTCAGATGTAAAGGCAAAATAAGGAGACTACCAAAAATTTGTAGTAGATCACCCCCAGTCCTGGATGAAACCTAAAAAGACAATGCCAATGGTCAGATTGTACTCTAATCGGAACAAACACTCTTCGAAAGATCTGGTTATATTCTTAAACTAGCAAACAATAGTTCACAGTTACTAATGTTTCCTCTGGATGGATGAAACCTAAAAAGACAATGTCATGGCAAGATTGTACTCTACAACAAACACTCGTCGAAAGATCTGGTTATATTCTTAAACTAGCAAACATAGTTCACGTTACTAATGTTTCCTCTGGATGGATGAAAAGACATCGGAATGAGAACATAATATAATTTAACAGTTTCTTAGACATTATTGCATATTCTTCGTTTTTTTAACTCNTGTTTTTTTAACTCCTAATCTCTCAAATAACATCATCATTGCCTTCACTCTCACCGCTTTTCATGTTACTCTGCCTTTTTCTTTCCTAGTTTTCTACTTGCATCTCATATCTTCATCCATTTCCACCAATCATACACAACATAAACATTGTATACACGTATAAAGTTGCAAGATAGGGCCAAAAATATGATTAGTTATGTCCACTAACATGTATACCTATAGAATAGGATAACACATGCTTAGGTTATATCTATCAGGTGTACAAAAGAGTAACTAATAGCAAGATTTCCCAAAAAAAGAAAAGGTTTGTAATATGTCGCTGTAAATCCATATAACAGGAAGGCATTTTAAATACAACCACCCAACTTCAGAAAACAGAAAAAGAAGAGAAAGGGAAACCTCGACTGAGCCTAAGATTTGAAAAAGAAAAGGTAATGGGGAATGGATTAAAAAAAAGAAAGCAAAAGGGCAAATTTATAAAAAAAGCAAATTCTCCCACTGAAATAAACACATTGTGGGTTGGAAAAGACCTGTTTTCCGCACTATATGCAAAATCGACAAAACAGGTGCAAACACTAAGCTCCAAGTCCTGATTATTGGACCATGAAATCCATTCTTTGGATGAATAAACTTGAAGGGCCAGATCTAACATGGTGAAATCAGAATCACGAAATTTGGAGAATTGAAGAGTCTTCTAATGAGATTTTAGGCTTGTTTTTTGGACAGCATTGGCAAACTATGATCACCTTCTGTTTCTAGGAGTGGAGGAACCTGAACGAGAGTTTCGCACTGCCTGGCACTCGGGATCAAATTTTTGGGAAGCAAGATAAGAGAGAGCTGTAACTACGTCTGCTATAAGGGGACGCAGGGTAGGCTGTTCCTGAACACACATTGCAGCAACAGCAAGAGCTTGGTACAAGCCCCTCACTGGATATTGACCTTGTAGCATTGGATCAGCCATCTGGGAAAACTTCCTCCGATCCTTGAACAAGGGTCGTGCCTACAATAATACAGAAGAAACATTAAAAAATTCGATAGAAACCATTGTGCACAACAAACATCACATGTATTTGCAACAAGCCAACAATTGACAAGGTTTATGTTGGTTAATATTATATGCCAGATGAATACAAGGTAACTATGTCAAACGAGCAGGGCATTCATTTATTTTCCAACAATAAATGTTACACATCTTTACATGGTCAATGTATGATGACTAAATATGTCATGTCCGAAGCCCAAATTTAATGTGTAGTGGACTGTTCAACCTGCAGTGGTTGACCTTGGGAAGGTTTCCATTATATAAAATTATTCATTGTCAAATATTATACAACACGAAACTAGTAACCTGCTGTACCAACCTTATAGACTCTGATATGCTCTCGTTTAATAGTAATAGAAAAAAATACAATTGGGAAGCAACTGATAGGGAATCATAGGGAGTATTTGTCTATGGATATGCAGTCATGCATCAAGCAGACCACAAAAAGATGATCACGTGGAAAATTCCATATTGTGCAGATAGGGTCCTACCAAAGGGAAGGAAATGGTTATGCACTTATGCATAAATCTAATTGTAGCTGGCTAGGGTTGGGGATGAACAATATTTAAGGGAACAATATTTAAGGACATTGCAGGAGTCGCCTTTATCTAGACATTCGGGAGACGATACCATATGCTTTATTGGATTGGCGCTTCTTGCCAGTTAAAAAACTGTGTTTAAATATTAGATCTACCATTGTCATAGTAGATATTCCAGAGCGTATGATTTATGTTCTAGGGATTGGTAACGGGGTTAATTTATATTAGCATATAATTTCTGACTGAAATCATCTGTCATTTGCGGAAGCTCGGTTTTTCTTTTTGGGTTCTTTCCTTTTTCTTGTTGTTACGTTTTTTCATCTCATCATAGACTGCAACCCCATAAAAAAAATTTAGATTTTCTGATTGGAATTACGGGTTGACCTTATTATTATACCCCTAAGCTTTATCAGGTCCTTTTGGCACCTTTTTAATTTTTGCTTAGGAAAAATAAAAAGTTGATCTTTCGGCTATTTTTCTATTCAACCTCATAATTAGTAACTACTGGCAGTGTGGAAGGTAGTAAAAACCTTCCACAAAATCAAGCAACTATTTTTTTTGTATTTTTTATAAACTTAAATTATTTTAGTTCACTGGTTAACTACCATATGCCCCATGCCCGTGTTTCTCAAATGGCTTATGACTAATAAGCATAATGACCCTAATAGATAAATCAATACAATATGCGAGAAAAATAGATTATTTACCCAGGCAACTAAGTTGTGTTCTCCACCAGCTTTTGAATTGTCGATTGCTTTTCTGCCTGTGATGATTTCCAAAAGAACTACTCCAAAACTATAAACATCTGACTTCAATGTAAGCTGACCTGTCATAGCATATTCTGGTGCACAATATCCATAAGTTCCCATCACTCTAGTGGATACATGAGTCTTATCCCCCACTGGACCTAGCTTGGCCAAGCCAAAATCTGATAACTTAGGATTATACTCTTCATCGAGTAAAATGTTAGAACATTTTAAATCACGATATATAACTGGGGGGCTTGCTTTATCATGCAAATATTCCAAGCCTTTTGCAGCGCCTGCAGCTATTTTCATTCTTGTACTCCAGTCTAGTTGTCTTTTATCAGGAGGGAGATCTGAATACATAAGCATTAGGTATCATAAAAAATTCAAAAAAGTTAAACCGACAACACAATCTCTTAGGCTTCATTACACAAGCAAACACAGATGACTATTTAAGCATCATAACAGATTAGGTAGTGTAATTAATATTATAAAGTATATGATTGCTTAGAAGAGAAGTATCTAATAAGCATCATTGGCTGAATAAAATCTGGATTACTTCTGTATACTTCTGTTCAACGTGACAGAAAATTCCAACTCCCTAGCTTTATAAACACCAGGTCCCACTGAAACTTTGAATTTTGCAACAGGGATGTGAATAGATTATCAAAATAGTATACACCTAAACCACTTTAAATCAGTATGACCTAGTCAACCTTTTAAGCAAGGGATCTCTTACACAAACTGGAGGCAAATATAATTAAAATCTCTATCTTTTTTCATGCATGTATTGGTTCAATCTACCAAAACCTAGCTTCTAAATGCAACTTTAATGAGTAAAGGCTAAACAATTGTAAAAAAATTGGGTATTAATTGATGGATTACCGTGTAGATGGTCTTCCAGTGATCCCAATGTCATGTACTCGTAAACCAGAAGTCTCTGATCTCCATCAGCACAGTATCCAATCAAGTTCACCAAATTAGAGTGATGAAGTAAGCTTAACATTAATACCTCGACAAGGAATTCCCTGTTTCCTTGCAAACCATTTCGATCAAGTTGCTTAATGGCCACAATCTGCAAATAATACCATAACAAGACTGAGTTGTAACGATAATAGCTAACAACCTATCGGTTACAACTTAACTATATTGGTTGTTCATAGGAAAAAGGTGATGCAGGACAACTTTGATGAAGATGTATATATGGTAAAACAAGATTGAATAAACTTGGATGGATTAACAGCAGAGAAACAAAGAACACAGTAACACACTCAATTCAATATTAATTAATATCTCAATAATCAAGTCTTCCTAATATGTGGAGGATTATATCATGTATATAGGAATTGAAAACCCTAATAATAAAACCTGATGGACTAAGAACAATTGGACCTATTAAAAAATAAACTACTTTTTAAATAATCTACTAGCCCCACATATAAAATACATAACTAAATACACTTTAATCGTTAACTAAATGTATTCAAATTAATTAAAAACATATATAACAATTCTTCAGTTTCATTCCCCGTCAAAAGGCCAACAAAGCACTGCTATATTTACATACATGAAAACTTTTAAACTGAGAGCTAATATGAGTTTGTAACAGTTCTTTCAGTCTTCCAGCTACATGTGTGCTTGAAATGCTATGTTCCAAGGAGCATCTTAGAGTCTGAAAATTGTTGATGAGTGGTAGGTATCTAATTAATAAAAGGATTAATAATATTTATAATTCTGTCCTTGTTATTGTCTAATATCGCACACGCCACATGTCTCTTGTGGGACTTCTTTCTCTCATTTGAATAGAGTTGTCATATGGCCCAGCCCCAGTGTTTGTTTCCTATGTTTGACAGGGGTTATATGCAACTTTAATTTTAATTTGCACTTTAGTTACATGTAGAAAATTTTTAGTAAAAAAATAAATTGCCAAGAAATCCTTAGCAACAACTATAAGCATGAGCAGGTTAATATCTCAAAGTTGATATTATACATCCTGTCCCTCTACTCAAGGTAGAATATTTAGTTTTTGGCTTTTGGAAACTATGTGACTTATATTTTTAAATTAGCTAGCAATAGACTAATAATCTTCCTTTGGAGTCAACATATTGCAGGTTTTATATCCAATAGTTCATGTTGTGCCATAAACCTAAGTGTTCAATTTGAATTACCCTTGGTGCTATATACAAGGACTGATGGTAAAGTATCAGCAGCAGCTTATATTCTTTTCCCCCGCTTACTGAAGTCATGGCTTACAACATGTTCTTTGCATTATTTGAATATAATGTATGTATGTCAATTTTAATTTTGAACACAAATCTTATAAGAAATTAAATGTCACCATATATCATCTGTTTCGGAAGTACAGATATACTATATATACTTTTTTATACCAAATCTTCCAAAGAGAGGTTAGATAAGATAGCTAGTGACCACATCTCAACTTCGACCGACGACCACCCTACCTAAACTGCATTCATATATTTGTAAGTAATGATTGGCAATGGCAGCATAATGTGATAACAATTTTAGAGTTCAGGACACTCAGTCTTTGTATACTATAAGCACAAAAGTTAATTACTCTTCATTAAATGGTTTTATTCGTTTGACTTCTGTCTTTTTTTTTTTTTTAAAGGATTCATTCCGTTGTATCAAGGAATGGAAGAAAAATCATAATGAAATGCNGTTAAACCCACTGCTAATGAATAAATATTGTAAGGTAGGTTTACTTTATTATTGAATAGAAGTAATTTTCTCTTAAAATATGTAAGGAATGCCGTTCACTTAATATATTGAAGTTTATATAAGTGATAAGCCTAATACAATATTTGTCTTCGAAGTCGTACACAGAAAATATTCTTGGGCCCTTCACTAGGGGGGGATCCTTGTGGAAATTCATCTTTGTAGATTAATAAGGATATGCTAAACATTGATGCTAAATAATTTAACGAAATCTAAAAGGTTGATTAGAATTATTGCGACTACCTAGGTCAGATTAGGTTTCATAAGTGTCTTTTAAAATGCATTGAAGAGAATATTTGTTAGTATCAAGCACTCAATTGCCAATGATCATACCCTACAGATTACGACTTACTAGGAACACTTGATACACATTAAAACCTTATATAAGTAATGACCACAGCATATATCATGACGTGAAATTGGGTTACATAAAAGAGTGACTTTAGAAATTATGAGTATTTACAAGACAGATAAAAAACAATTACAAAAAATGAAATGCTGATCAGATTCTTAGCGTGACTCTACACAACCATCACATAATATGATAGATAAATTTATAAAAAATAAAGCTGCAAAAGAAGTAAAATAAATCAGCACTAATGAGTAAATATGCCAAAATTAGCGCGTGAGGCTCCAGATTTTAATAATTATAACAAATGACATGGTACTATGAGCACCTAAAATTTAGGACATAGGTATACATGTATTAATCTGCAGCCCTTTAGTTCCCTAAAATCCAGCTAAATATAAAAGCCTACCTACAATAAAATCATAAAACATTATCAATTTTCTAGCTGAAACAAGCTCATGCAAAGGGCATCTCATAACTAAGCCTAAAAACACTGACAACAAAAATGCTCCCATTTAATAATATCACTGCCAAAACAAAGCTACTAACATCAGAATAACCCTGGCAATCACAAAACAAAAGATGCACTATATTACAACTCGGGATCACTTAATTCTTTCGACAAAAGTTGACTGCGGCAATATCTAACAATACACAAATCAGCAATGGATCACAAAAAATAAACTAAACCAACCCATATAAACATCAAATCCACAATACAAAAACCCCATCTACAGTAACACCCAAAATGATCAAACAGCAGAACTAACACATGTCAAATCCAAAAGTAATGCACAGCACAAACACAAAAAAATTCAACAATGATCATAGAAAACTGCATCAAGATGAACCCGAAAACACAAACAACAAATAATCATAAAAACAGTTAAAAAAAAAAGAGGCGGGGACACACATCAAGTACATATAGTGTAAGTATAAATAGAGTACAGTAATAAAGCAAGAGAGAAATGTTTGGAAAAAAAAGAGACCTGAAGATGATGAGATCTGATCTTGATGATTTTTAATAATCTCTTGTCCTTTAGGCTTCTTCTTTGATATTCCAGGGCAAAGAAACCAACCCATGTCTTGTTTTCTCTCTCTCGAAAATCAAGAAAAACAACAATAGGAGTTGAAGTGTGTTGTGTTAGAGAGACTGAGAGATGATTGTTTTTCAGACAAGGGAGGGGCTACTCAAGGTATGTTAATCCTTGTTGTCGTTTGTGTTTTTTTATTTGCAAATATACCCTTTTAGTTTTATGTTATTTCACAATCAACTTCTTCATTTCTTCATCTTCCTTTATTGTACTATACTTTTATTTTTTTTGTTAATTGTTGTGGAATTTAGAGCTTCACCGAGATTTTTGATTAAATCAATTTTTTAGATATCGTGGTATTCAAGTTTTTATAAGGGCAGTAGTATCTAAAATTAATTGACTTTATATTTTTAATAAAATAGGAGAGAATGTTTGGTTTCAAAATTATTCTCGTACTAATAAAAATTGAGATTCTATTCTTAATTTGAAATCAAAAGTCATACTAATTTGTATCAAATTTGTCTAACACTACCTAGATTTGTATAAAATTATGACATTAATAATTGAGATATTGATAGTATTATGGCGGTTTCAAAAACCGGATAAGATTTTCAATGAATAATTGGGAAAAAAATGTATTTTAATATTAGGTGCAAAAAATAAAATAAAACTCTTGAATGTGGAGATGTTGAGAATATAATATTATTATAATAATTTTGTTTTCTAACATATAAATAAAATCGACAACTTAAATGTATATAAGAAAAATAACATTAAATCCTAAATTCCTAATAGTCATATTAGAAATGATTTACTCAACTTATAATAATGAAATTTTTATTCAAATTATTTCATTTAATCACTTGAAATACTAATACAAAAAATTTTAATTCCGATACTGATTAAACGATCATATACCATCATATACTCCTTGGTATTAATCCGGCGGAGTTTTATCTTGGTGAAACATTAATCCAAAAAAATAGAAAACTTTGGTAAATGAAACAAAGTTTGGGGGGTCAAAATGTAAAAACGTAGAGTATAATACATGATGCCTGCCTATCTAAGCTCCTCTATTACATGACAAAAACAACTGATTACCCGGACNGGGGGGTCAAAATGTAAAAACGTAGAGTACAATACATGATGCCTGCCTATCTAAGCTCCTCTATTACATGACAAAAACAACTGATTACCCGGACCCTTTTGGAACTAACCATGGGACACTTATCTGCATGATTACCAATCTAACCCCATTCCTACATTATTACTTCTGTTGCTTCCACCGGGGTATGCTTGTCTTTTAGTTTCTTTGTCAATAGTTGAAGATAAGTTCCACGTACGTGCTTTTTAAACATTTGATTTTGGAAGATTCTATCGGGATTATGTGCTTTACAACGGCATTATCTTTGTATTACGAGTAGTTAATTGTTTATCAAAACCGCATTTTACTCTTCAAAACATATTTGTTAACGGTAAAATCTTGCACTGACAAAATCAAATCTGGGGTTATGTCTCTTGTTAAGAATCCAAATACCCGGAATATTTAAATTATGTACTTAATTATTATTATGTATGTATATAATTATATAGATTATTTACTAAATAAAAAATTATCAACTCATATAATATTTTTTTATATACCCTATACATATATACTAAATCATTTCGTTTAGTTACATACAAACTATCTTACTAATTATCATTAATTAAATTTTAAATTCTCAAATTTTAGTAATATAGTACTCCGTAGCACATAGCACTAGCACATCCCCCTCAAGATGTGACTTGATTGACCATATATGATTGGTATCACGCAAATAACAAATCAAACAAGTTACCATTTTCGTTAGATTTTAGACCATAAACTTTGATTTTCTACGATCTAGCAAAAAGTGTCAAAAGAGTGCGAACTGTTAATAGCCTCAATATTTATATTATATAAACACTTTTATAAAAAAAATATTTTTTTGCCGTATAGTATGTATATGCAATTTTATATATGAAAAACATATTATATATAATTTTTAATTATTATATATTTGAAAGTTTAATTTATTTAAATAATATTATTTATAATATGTAGATCAGAAGGTTAGTCTTACGAAATTCAGAGTTAATTACTACTCATTAAAAGAGTCGGACCTTTAGAAAAAATAAAAATAAAAATAAAATTATAAAAAATGATATAAAAATATTTTATTCATAATATTAGATGAAATTTAAATTATTATTATAAAAATAAATTCAAATCATATAACTAAAATATTAAAAAAATTCATACATCGAACATAATACAAACTAATTTTGTACGTTGAAATTATNTAAATGATATAAAAATATGAAAAATGATATAAAAATATTTTATTCATAATATTAGATAAAATTTAAATTATTATTATAAAAATAAATTCAAATCATATAACTAAAATATTAAATATTAAAAAAGTTCATACATCGAACATAATACAAACTAATTTTGTACGTTGAAATTATTAGAATTCAACTTATTACTCACTTTTGCTTGCACAACAAATATTTAAATAATAAAATAAAAATTTCTTCAAGTTTACTAACTTGATAAAACAAACATGCCCTAAATGCATCCAGCAAACAAATAAAATGGATGCTAACATCGCCCTTTGCAGTTGTATGGATTATAATTTGAAAAATGATATATGTCATGCCACATCATTCGAAAAAAATAATGGGATGATTTTTTATGTACNATCATGTCACGTCATTTGAAAAAAAAATTGGGACAATTTTTTATGGTAGTAACCCTGGTTTTACATTAATGAAGAGGACAATACAGCCAAAACCTGTGAAAAGTTCACCTCCTTTCCCTTCTAAAGTGACAATAACAAGGAATCTGACTCCAACGTAGGCAACAAAAAATTTCTTTTGCTACTACCACAAAACAACTGCGAACTAGAAAAAGGCAAGGGAGTCTCTCATCAAGGCACCCACCCAAAGTTGATACCTAAAAAAATAGTACAAGATTACCCCATTCCCAAGTTCTAATCAAGAACCACCACTAAGCTCGAAGCCTAACAACAAAGGGATGGCTTCTTTGATACATACCTAGTACTAAATATGCATCTGTATTCAACCATATCTAGCTCACCGCCAGTATGTTTGATGGTGCCTCCAGCAAAGAATGCTAGGTGGTCTTGTTCATAGAACTGATATAGATGCAGGGCATGATCTGATACTGATAATAAATTAATCCTCTTCACTCCAAAATGCATGCTAAAGATAACCAAGCAGTAACTGAAGAACTTGAAACAGTCCCTGGACAACAGTCAATTCAATGCGGAAGTAAAATAATGATCTAAATTATATGAAACAAATGTAGTAACCTATATAATATGTATACAATTAAATATTACATGGCCATTCACCAAATATACAACAAATATCCTACACACCTATAAATCCCACATGGGATGTATCATCACAAACAGGCCAGTACCAATCGGGAATTTATTCTATGAATCAAAATACACCTGCTTGCTTATAAGTTTTCATAATGCGTGCAAATCTTGCACATGAAAAGAATAACCAACTTACCTAGAATGTATACTATGACACTATTTTTAAGCAGCAACTGTCTTTTTATCTTCATGATCATCAAGATGCAAAGCTTGAATAAGCTTTGGCCAGGATTCAGGGATTCCTCCTGGAAGGTCAAACTCTAACAATTTCCCACGATTGCGGTAAAAAACTTCAACAGGCCGGCTCTGAGGGAACAAGAATAATGTTGAAGTTGAGCGCAGCAATTGAAACAAGAAAATTGTCAGGGACAGTAAAAAGTCAATAAAACTTCAGCTTAATCAGCCAGCCAGTTAGCAACAAACAGTTGGTTAAGCTGAAGGGTAGTGCTGTCACTTTGAATTTTGTTAGTAAGAAGGTTGCATTAGTATGACTCTTTTGTTATTGTCAGTATTCTGATATATACATAAAATGATCAACGGCATCATTGTAATACAACTGATACAGGGATTCGGATTACATTCTCTCTCGGGATAAATACATGATTTTCTTCTCTGATTATTTCTCCTCCAAATTAGAGCCTAATCTATTATTTGCAGGGCAGGTGCCATTTAAAATATTGATAAAGGACCTGTAAGCTACATCCAAGCCCTTGCTTACAAGTTATGAGACTAATGATCTGTCCGACTCGTGAGTTCATAATTTTGGGACAGGTAGAGAAAGTTGGATGAATTTCTCCAGACCAGCCAACTTTCCATCCCTTTCCCAAATTTAAATTTACAGAAACCCATAAGGATTTATTGACAAGGAGATCTAAATGGTGGATACCTATGCACTTCAGTAGTACACTTAAGAGAGAAATATGAGAGATCTGAAACCGTAATAACTACTAAACCAAAAAAGGTTTGTGACTAGTTTGTACAATTTCTGATACGTTTAATCACAGCATAGATCATGAAATCGATACATGTGCTAAAATGAACCAATAACCGAGATAGAAAGGCATCTGAATAATACAAGGCTTCTCCACTCCCTTTTTCCCACAGGGAATCAGTAATCACATTCACAGATACAATCAAAAACATCCATTGAGAGTTTTGTTATCATTACTAGATACAATCTCATCCGTATCTTAGTTTGTCATTAGTAATGTTGACAATTAAATAGTATTGACCATTATATTATATCCTTTATAAAGTAAGCGCAATGGATCATACCTAAAATACTACCAAAGGTCAATAGTTCGATTATTGACTACTACAAAAAAACAACATAATATTTATTTCTAAGTACTACCATTCTACCATAATACTTAGTTCTTAATAATTTGTTGTTACCTTTTAGTGTGGTGTAAATATGAAAATTTTAAACAAAATATTGAAAGAATATAAAGTACACGCCTTGTTGTTTTAAAATTTGGACAAATATCTACTTTTTTTAGCTTAATTTTTAATAGTTAAGAATGAATAAAACAAGTGGAAGAAGTTGGGTTGAGTAAATATATGTATGTATGTGTACACACACATACATACATGTGTGTGCATTTTGTATTGTTAATCAAGTTGGGTTGAGTAATCATGTTTTCTTGAATTTAATTGCAACAACACACGAAAGTTGAAACTAAATGTGAAAATATAAAATTAAAGAAAAGCATACCATTTCATTATATACATGGAGCCGATGCTTTACAACTTCTTCAGTATCATCAGCACGGGTGATTAATTTGGACTCACAACTTGAAGGAGGAAGAAGAGGCGCCATGTACATTCCAGGAAGCCCATTTTCACTCTTGATATCAATGCAAGCAACATTATAATTCCCTCCACACTGGCTACAAATTCTTCTACCAAGGCATTTTGCAATCAAGGCTTCTTCCCGGAGCTTAAGATTGATCACCAGGTCAATGTCAGTTACTCCCTCTAAAATTTCCTGGAAAATTACACAAACATAGAAACCAGGCATAACTAATGAGAAACATGGAAATTAATGGAAGATGACCTTTTAGGGTAATAAAAAGAGGCACCATCCAAATACTAGTATGACTTCCACCCTACAATAAAAAGCTTCCCAAGATAGACCCATATAAAGAGCAACAGATAAATCAAGAAACTGAAAATGACAGAACACAATGGAGTCTAAATAAACCTAGTATGTATTATCTTACGACAAACCTAGTATAACGCTTGCACAAATATAATTTGTAGTATTATATTATCTCCACAGTCACAAACTAAATTAACATATCCCACAATGTCTATCTCCATAATGGCCACCAGAGAGTCGGAGCCAATGCGGTTTAACTTGCACACGCCTCTCTCACTTGATACAATGTGAAGACCACCAGCTGAAGAGATGGTCTCCATAATTTGGTGTGTCCTTCCATAAGATGGATATTGCTACACTAAGGTGGATATAGGTACAAGCCTATCAAGCTCTACAAATGTCAATATGAAGGGAAGCCTACCACTGGAGGCGATAATTTACTACACTTCCGTAATTTTGATGGGTGAGAGCTGAGAGTCTGAGAGTGCAGATAAAGCAAAAGATGTATGTTGAGTGAGACTTGGAAAGATTGTTGTCATCTTAACCTTCATAATGCAGAGTGTACAAATTCAGCCGATATTTGTGAAATCAATGCTTGTTCTATTCTCTTACATGAATCATCGACATGAAAGTATAAAAGAAAGGAAGAAAGCAACATGGCAGGTATTGATAAATTATTAGCACTACAGCAATCTAAATGCTCTTCATATTTTTGATCAATACTGAAGTGTTGCAATCATGCATTAATTGTTTTGATCTAAAATAAAATACGATAAGGATGTAAAATCAGTAAATCCTTAGAAGGTACTGCATATTTTTACCGAATGGATAACGAAAATAAAGTTCTACAAACACTTAGCCACTTAAGTATATCTTCCTCATTCTTCGCATATGAATTTGGTCTGTCTGTGTTTGTATGTGCATAATTTTAGGCTTTTAGCTTTGGAGGGTGGGGGGGTATTAAATTTTTACTTGATAGCACGAAAAAATTGAAGGCAGTTACACATTTATATCTTACCGCCTGTCTTATAGTCCGAGGAAAGCCATCAAGGATAAACCCCGATTCACCTTTGGCTTCTCCAGCCTCGAGACGTTTCGATAAAAGCTTTATTATAAATTCATCAGAGACCAATTTCCCTTGGTTGACAATCTCTGAAAGCTGCAACACGAGGAAATGTTATAATGAGTGTGATACATAACGCAAAAACAACAGATAAGAAATAACTTAATCCAAATATAGTGCCTAGATAAGGTAACTTCAATATTTAAACTGCTTACGTAAGTAACTATCAACGATATTTTCTTCTGATTATTAAAATTAAATTCCGAAAGAGCAAGTTTTCAGATTTGCGTGGGAGAACAAGTATTTTATAAACTTCAAGGGGTGTACAATATATTCTGTGAAAGTCGGAAGTTTATGGAAACCTATATGAAATTATATACGTCTACCTAAATAAGTCGATGGTTGACTTGATGAATAGATACCATAAACGGAGGTGACATATTTTTAAAGAAACCAAGGCACAAA